>JBBPBX010049734.1:0-12247 GCA_038048925.1 Garcialebias charrua
GTTAGGATAACTAAATGTACGTATCGAAACAATACTGAGGTTGAATGAGTTAGCTGCTACCATTAGCATTTATCATCACGTCAGCTCTAGGCCGGAAAACGGTATTAGCCTGTTGTAGATAATATCAACATGGCATTTGCGCTATCACATGTGATACTGTAACCTTCGTTATCTTTATTGTTTAGTTTTAATAATAAATGATTCAAGCAAAGACATTTATTTGTCAATCAGGAATGTTGCTAACTCTGCATCGCTTTGCAATCCTTTGAGCACCCAAAGCTCTCGCAACCTCTGAAAAGCACTTCTGATGTTTATTCGATTCCGTGCTCGATCTGTTTGTTTCTTTTTTTCTTTCATTTCTTCCTGGGTCTTCTTCTGTTTACCTGTGTTGGGTTTCCAAACCTGCGCCAATTGAGGACTTGGAAGTTTTAGTGGAACTTTTGTTCCCGGAAAAGTGATAGGTTGAACCTCCGCCATATTGACACAGCTACTGTTTGAACGAGAACGTGCGTGGATGCGTGCTGCGGGCTGGGACAGGCGGGGGATGGGCGTGACAAGCTCGTTCATGAACAAAACTCTGTTTTTATTGGCTGGTTAACGGTGGGTCACTGCAGGTTTTTAGAAATGCTTGTAGTACCACTGGGAGAAGCCAGAAAACTATAGTTTTTTCCAGAGATTACCTGTCTAACATCAGTCTGCCAGGAGATAGTGACAGAGTGAAGAAATATGTTAAAATATATTTTTTTGAAAAGTTACATACAGCACCTTTAATGTAAAAGTTTCTTTAGATAAACTGGAACATTGGAAATTGCCAAAATATTAAATTAAATCCTGTAACAAATGGAAATCCAGTAGAGTGAGGTCAATACTAGTAATATTATCCTGTTTTCTTACTCCAATTAAAAATAAGATAAATTGAGGAGCAGCAGGTAGAAAAAAAACTTTGACATGTTTAATATCTCTGATCAATAAATATGTAAGTAACAACACTGTCTAAGAGCCATTTTGTTAAGTAATGTTTTTATAAAAAGAACTGGGGTTGAGCAGCTTTGGACAGCTAATAATTTAGTTCGATTCAGAGGGCTTTTTGATTCATCTTGATGCATCCATAATCACACTTCCAACAAAATCCTGAGCAAACAAAAAAGGTTTTGTTCTACACTGAATCACTGCACAGTTTGCCTTAAAACAAGATATGAGATTATGTGTATATATATTTGTTAAACAGCTTTACATCCATGTTTTGTCAGAGTTGTGTGACGTGTTGAGATGGATTCTGCTCTCCAGGGTTTACAGCCTGTCATTTGCCTTCAGAAACACAGCCAATGTGACAGATGCTACCCACAGACTTTACCATGGTTACAGTGCTGCTGAAGTGGAGATGTGGGTGTTACAGAATTTTAAGATCTGCATTTATTTACAACTTTTAAACCATTACAACTGTAGTGCATGTTTTTTTTTCCCCCTCAGTCACAAAAACTTTGGTCAGATTTTTAGTCCAGGATCCCAACATCTTCGTAAAAGATGGTTCCAGTTTTTGATAGACGTGTATATTAGTACTGAATTAATGTATACACAGTGAGGAAAATAAGTATTTGAATGCCCTGCAACTTTGCAAGTTCTCCCACTTAGAAATCATGCAGGGGTCTGAAATTTTCATCTTAAGTGCATGTCCACTGTGAGAGACATAATCTAAAAAAAAAAAAAGAAAAAAAAAATCCAGAAATCATAATGTATGATTTTTTTTAAAAAATAATTGATGGAGATATTCAATATTTATCATCTAAAACTAATTACTCTGACCCAATAATTATAACCCAGCTCACTTGTATCAAATATTCTCTGTTCCCTTTAAACACTTATATTTGATAGTACAAACATGTTGTTTGCTTTTTCTCCTTGATACAGAAAAGACAGTCTTCTAGCCTTGACAATGTTTGGATTAGATGTTCTTGTTGGATCAGAACCATGACTTGTTTGTTTTATCTGTAAGACGTCAGAGCTTGTCAAACTCCACCTGCTTCTTGTTTAAATAGCTTGTCATGTCCAGTACAATTCGGAATTGTGCTGGACAATGTATTTGAGACCAAACTAAGTTTCAAAAGACATTAAAAAGCCTTCCCCTTTGCAAAGTTGTTTGTCTGATTTAACACTGTTCTCTTGTTTATCTTGTGTGGTTTTTATTAAGGTAACAGGGGTTTAAAATCCCCATCAATAATTTATTTGTGTGTTACTACTGCAAACAAGTATTTGAACACCTGCCAATCAACAACAATTCTGGCCCTCAAATACTTGTTAGTCTGCCTTTAAAAAGTCCACCTCCACTCCACTTGTTATTCTAAATTAGAAGCACCTGTTTGAGGTTGTTAGCTGCATAAAGACACCTGTCCACCCCACTCAATCAGTAAGACTCCAACTAACAGGGCTAAGACCAAAGAGATGTCCAAAGACACCAGAGACAAAATTGTAGACCTCCACAAGGCTGGAAAGGGCTATGGAGCAATTGCCAAGCAGCTTGGTGAAAAAAGATCAACTGTTGGAGCAATTGTTAGAAAATGGAAGAAGCTAAACAAGTATTAAACTTTTTAGTATTATACTTTTTAGTATTATACTTTTTGATACTTTATTTTTGTACCCTTTTGTACCCTGCCAATCTCCCTTGGACTGGGGCTCCATGCAAGATCTCACCTCATGGTGTATCAATGATCCTGAGAAAGGTGAGTAATCAGCCCAGAACTACATGGGAGGAGCTGGTCAATGACCGGAAGAGAGCTGGCACCACTGTTTCCAAGGCTACTGTGGGTAATACACTAAGACGTCATAGTTTAAAATCGTGCATGGTACAGAAGGTTCCCCTGCTTAAACCAGCACACGTCCAGGCCCGTCTTAAGTTTGCCCCTGACCATTTGGATGATCCAGAGGAGTCATGGGAGAACGCTATGTGGTCAGATGAGACCAAAATATAACTTTTTGGTCTTAATTCCACTCAACGTGTTTGGAGGACGAAGAATGATGAGTATGATCCCGTGAAGCATGGGGGTGGAAGCA
The DNA here is from genome assembly GCA_038048925.1 of Garcialebias charrua. Lineage (NCBI taxonomy): Eukaryota > Metazoa > Chordata > Actinopteri > Cyprinodontiformes > Rivulidae > Garcialebias > Garcialebias charrua. The sequence goes on from JBBPBX010049734.1 coordinate 3,049, forward strand.
TCATGCTTTGGCTGTGTTTTTTTTCTGCACATGGGACAGGACAACTGTCCTGTATTGAGGAGAGGATGAACGGGGACATGTATTGCAAGATTTTGGGGAACAACCTCCTTCCCTCAGTTAGAACATTGAAGACGGGTCGTGGCTGGGTCTTCCAACATGACAATGACCCAAATCACACAGCCAGGAGAACCAAGGAGTGGCTCCCTAAGAAGCATATCAAAGTTCTGGAATGGCCTAGCCAGTCTCCAGACCTAAACCCTATAGAACATCTTTGGAGGGAGCTCACACTCTATGTTTCTCAGTGACAACCCAGAAACCTGAAAGTTATGCACCATAACTCATGTTCCCTTAAGGAAGGGAACGGGGTGCAGCATATGCTATGGGAATTGCGCCCCCGCGTGATTACCTGAAGGAATACATTCACGCCTTTACGGCAGGGGCGTCAGCGTCGCGCCAGAGGCCCCGCCCTCTGGGTACTTAAGCCGCTGACGCCCATTCATCATTCTCCAAAATGCACTTCACTGAGCTTCCAGCATTGAAAGGGCCAGATATGTTGCACCTCGTTCCCTTCCTTCAGGGAACATGAGTTATGGTGCATAACTTTCAGTTCCCTTTCAGTCATGTCTCTCGGTGTAACATATGCTATGGGAACGTAATTTATTCACGCCCTTGAAATGCTCAGCAAAATGCATGTGAGAACATCTGTCTTAAAATGACAGGCATTTCCCAGCTGCTTTCTACAAGGTATGTAGAGAGCACAGCCTGAGAAGAAAAAATGCCAAATGTAGAAACATCAGCTTGATGTTACCACTGGGCATATAGATAAAAAACACCAGCTAGATACAGCATTAGCGTGCTCCACTAGTGCGATTACTCATCATCTCCTTTTTTTCTCTGGAAATCCTGAGAAAAAGGAGGAAAAGAGCAAGGGACCCATTGCATCACCAGTAATTGGGTAGCAATGTGGAGGTAGAAAACCCAGGTCAAGCACATGGTAACCTCCCAAATCCTCAGGGAAAATTTTTACATATACAAGGGCACAACTGACAAGTGGAGCCCATCCTGATGTTGTAGACCCGTTAAGGAAAGGGAAACCCCCCCATTGAACATCTCCAAAGCAAACATAAACACCAAGGGACGCCCTTGTGTATGTTGTTGCTGATTGTTTTGGGATAAAGCAATCAACGCCTTAGGCCCTCAGCCAGTTCCCTGCAAAGGCCAGGCTGAAAGCCGCCACAACTCCGGACGTGGGTGTAGAAGCTGCCCACGTGTCTGAGTCAGCAGGTCCTTGTGAGAAGGCAATTGCCATGGTATCCTTGATAACATTGAGATCAACTCCGAGAACCACAGTTTCTGTGGCCATCTGGGGGCTATCAGGATCAGGGAGAGGGCTCCCTGACGTACACTTTCCAGTGTCACCTCGATCAGAGGGACAGGTGGAAAATCATAGTAGAGCATCCCTGCTGGCCAATCATGGGCCAGAGCATCCGTTCCCAACGGTGCATCTGCCTCCTTCAAAGAGAAGTAAAGGTCACATTGTGAGCTAGCTCTGCAAGCGAACAAGTCCACCGATGCTCTCCCAAATCGTGACCAGATCTGTTCCACAACCCGTGGGTTCAGGCTCCATTCTGATGCCAGGAGAGGCCCTCTTGAGAGGGCATCTGCTCCATAATTTAGTTCACCGGGAACATGAATCGCCCTGAGTGACAAGATTCTCGGAGCACACCACGTGAGCATCTTCTGCGTCAGTCCGAGGAAGGCTAGGGACCTTGTCCCTCCCTCTCTGTTGATGAAGGACACTGTGGTCCTGTTATCTGATTTTATCAGGACATGCTGCTGTGCAATCAGACCTTTGTTAAAGAAGTATTTACTGATAGGAATGCGGACAACAATTCCAGGAAGTTGATATGTAATCTCGCTTCCTGTTCATTCCAAAGGCCACGGGTGTTCTGATTTCTGTAGATGCCCCCCATCCTCTTTTTGAGGCGTCCATCGTGATGACCACACGAGATGACAACCTACCCAGCGGAACCCCTTCCGTGAAGACAGACATGTCTCTCTAAGGTTCCAGGGCCCTCAGGCACTCTGAATCTATTCTAACCTTTCTTGCTCGACCAGGTAGGGTGGGTTATGTCTGTTGGTTTAGCCATACTTGTAGGTCCCGCATTTTCAGCAATGCATGTGGCACACAGGGTATGGCTGCCGCCAAGAGGCCTAAAAAGCGTTGGCACATTTTCATGGAGACCCACTGATCCAGTCTGACATTTTCCAGGCAATGGCGAATAGAGGAAACTTGTTCCTTTGAGAGCCATGCCCTGTACCGGACGGTGTCGATCTGTACTCCCAGAAATACGGTAACCCGTGATGGAGTTAGGTCACTCTTTTGTAGGTTTATGATAAAACAGAGAGACTCCAGGTGAGAGATCACCCTGTAGGAGTGTGACTGGACCTGTATTCTGCTTCCAGCCAGAATCAGGATGTCATCCAGGTAGTTCATAACCCTGAGTCCTTGATTCCTAAGGGGGGTCAGGGTTGTATCCAGACATTTAGTAAATGTACGAGGAGCCATCTTTAAACCAAAGGGTAATGCTTTGAATTCATAAGCGTTTCCCTCTAAAGCAAAACAGAGGAATTTTCTGTGTTTCCTCCACACGCCTACGTGGAAATAGGCATCTTTCAAATACATTGTACAAGCGTAGTCTCTTGGTCTGACAGACTGGAGAACCTGCCGCAGTGTAAGTTTCTTGAACTTAAAAGTTTTTATTCTCTTGTTCAGAGTCCTGAGATCCAGTATCGGTCTAAGGGAATGATCCTTTTTGGACACCAGGAAGTACTTGCTGTAGTGGCCGGAGCATTGTTTGCGTTTAGGGACCAAACTTATTACTCCCTTCTGCAACATCATCCAAACTTCCTCCCTCAGTACGTGTACGCGTGTAAGGTTAATCTTTGATTGTAGTACCCTTGTGAATGGGGGGCGGTCTCCTGGTGAACTGCAACTTGAGGCCATGACATATTGTTGTCATGACCCATTCGTTTGGTAGACACAGCCTCCAGGCCTGTGCGTGTGTCATGAGCTTGGAAGGCATGTCCAACTGCTGCTCGTCGTGCTTGAGTGCGGGAGGGGTGGCCTTTGACCCCTCTCACGCTCTCTCGAGCAAGCTGGTCGGCCCAAGAGAAGATATTGCGAGATCTGACTGTCTCAGGCAGAGCTCGTGTATCTTGCTACGGACTACGGTTCATAGTTTGACAACGTGGTTTATGTTTTATGAAAATTGGACTCGAGTCAAGAACCAGGGCAGTCTGTGCTTTGGTAATTTTATTTTTGTACATGCATGAAACAGTGTTTGTTTTGATTACACATACAGTAGGCGAGTCAGGTGAAGTGCGCACACACATGTCACTAGCTCCTCGTTATGTTCTACAAGTGGAGACTAGGCTCAAAAGGTTAGGTTCCCATACCGCGTGGGCGGGCAAACCTGTAAAATTATCAGTTTGTTCTTTTTCATCAGGCCCGAATCTGCTTTCCACACAGGGTCATCGAAGAGGCCCTTGACCGGTACTGGAAAGTCTCACTGTCACTAGCAGGTCTCTTCAGTGGAAGGCCACGCATGTCTTCCTTTGGGAGTGCAAAGCTTTTTCTCGGCAACCCCTCATGGAGGTCTTCCGCCTGTTTGCGTCTTTGTTCCAACCTGGCCTGGATACGTTCCAAGGCTCCCACGACGAGTCCCGTCGGCTCGATCACGTGCTGGAGGAAGGGGGACCTCTGGTTTTCTGGGAGGTCCGTCAAAGTCAACCAAAGATGGCGTTCGACGACAACTATTTCCGCCATTGCTCTGACTTGCGTGATGGCTATTGTCCCCATCATGCGGAGCACAAAGTCAGAGGCGTGGCGGGCCTCTTCCATGGCCTACGTTGCAGCTTGTTCGTTTGTCGTTACCTAGAGATCCTACAGTTTTTCTGCCAGGTACGCCTGCATCATGGTCGATGCGTTCATTGCACGAGCCGCGAGGCCCAGAGCTTTGTAGCACTTTTCAAGTTGTTTCTCCAAAGCGTGGCAGGCCCTGCTGGGTAACGCTGGCTTCTCCCCCGTAGCTGCGGGGGCCAGATGAGCCGCCAGGGTCTCCTCTATAAGGGGTGAGCTGGCGAGGCCTGATGTCTCCATTCCAGCGACATCCAGGAGTCGAGATAGTGGCAGCGTCATGGGAGCTCCGGGTTCCACCCAGGAGCGTTTGAGCTCCATGAGGAAGTCTGGGAAAATGGGCATTTTTTGTGACGTCGTCGGCTGCTGCTTCGCATAGAAGTAGTTTCCTGCCAGCCTCGTAACCTGTTGGCGAGGCATGGGGTCTGGCCACGTGACCTACAAGGCATCCGCCGCCCTATTGCACAGGTCGAACAGAGCAGGGACCGGCACGTCCGGTTCCGGTAGAATTTGTGCCAGGTTCTGAGAGGAATCTACACTTTCTCCTTTGCAACCGTACTCGGCGTCTTGGTCAGACACTTCGGGCGTCGAGTCCTCGACGAGGACCGAGGAGTCCGACACATTCTCATCCCCGACTTGACCACTGCATTCCAGGTCCACGTTCTCGAGCTCCGGCCCGGGAGTGTGCAGCTCTGCGAGGCGTGCAGCCTTCAGCGCCGCTGCCTTTGCCATGGATTTAGCCAACGCGTCTGCGCGGCGCTTCCTCACTACCACCGTCATCCGACAGCAATGGGAGCAGGAGTCGGGGGATTCCAGTGCTTTTCTTGCGTGCAGAATTCCTAGGCAGACAGGACAGGCCTTGTGGGTGTCCGTCGCCGAGAGGGAGTATCCGCAACCACTGGGGCAAGGGCGCAAGCGAGGGCACGTCGTCCTGCTGGTTTTCTTCTGAGTCTTTGTCCTCCATTTTCCCTTCTCGGGAGCCATGTCCGGAGACGAGAAGCATTGAGGCTGTTCCTAGTTTCCTTTTGTTCATAGCCGTCCCCTCGTCGTCTTGCTTTCGCTGTCTAGCCTGCTAATGGTTAGCAGGGAGTGTTGTGACACAGTTAGCTGCGTCGAGCAAAGCAGCTGCGAAGAGAGAAGAAAACTTTGAGGTAAGTAGAAAAACACTGGACTAGCTTTCACCAGCCCAGCAGCACGCAGGAAAAATTTCTCTGTACGCTCAGCCTAGGGTGCAAGCTCACCTCTGATCGAGCGATGCGACAACAGAGAAGTCCCACGAAGTTCAGGTTTTAAGCGAGGTGAAGGGCAATAAGAGAATGATGAATGGGCGTCAGCGGCTTAAGTACCCAGAGGGCGGGGCCTCTGGCGCGACGCTGACGCCCCTGCCGTAAAGGCGTGAATGTATTCCTTCAGGTAATCGCGTGGGGGCGCAATTCCCATAGCAAGTATGTTGCACCGAGAGACCAAACTGAAAGGGAACTGTAGTGTGAACGTAGCCCAAGTCTCTCTTCGAGAACTGAACTTCTCACTCTATCTCGAAGGTAGAGTCAAGCTACCCTGCAGATCAACCACCTGTATCCAAAATCTTGTTATTTTGGTCACTACTCAGAGTTCATGACCATAGGTGAGGGTAGGACCTAAATAAACCATTTTTGTGTGAGAAAGAACAATGAGAATATTGTGTGAAGTGTCTCCAGCTCTTTTTTAAAACAACTTCCTCTATGACAACTCTTTGTTGTCTTATTTTATTGTTTAGTTTGCACCCAAAATGTCACTGGACTTCATCCCTTTGAATGGGGGGTGATAATCAATACCTTTACTTTTTTTTTCTTTTTTCCTCTCTCCCTAATTTTCAGGCACTTCTCCCTGTACCCTGCAGACTTCCAAATTATGGACCTATCAATGCTCATTTACTAAGGGCTTCAATATGTCTGATGTCATTGTTTCTTTTGGGATATGTTTGCTCGAGCAGGACTGGAATGAAATGCTCTCTTGCCAGTAAAAGACATGTATATTTAGCTTTGACCCATAAGCAACACATTGATTCTAACCAAGGAGAAAAAGGATGAAGATGGCAAAATACTGCACATCAGATTTTTCATCCATTTTATCATCTCTGGATATCATCATTTTGTCTGCAGCTGCACTAAATCCTACCATCTTGACTGTAATGAGACAGAGGTCGGGGGTTGGGGCTGAGCCTGAGATCATTAAAGGAATGATCAATATGGCTCTTGGATATGCCTGGTCGCATTAAATAGCACATCTAATATGCCCTAACGTCGATTCATGGCCCATATCGTTTAATTACGCTGTGGTGTGTTACAAGTCGCTCTAATTCATTAACATTAAGGAGAAGCATCCTCATTCATGTGTTTTTCTGCTTCTTTTTCTCACTGGTTACGCTGAAACATAGTCCCTTTGGAAACAACGTACAATTATGAAAGGGCCGACATGTTATTGAGTATCACAATTGATTAAAATATGAAACAGACAGAACTAGAAACACAATATGCTACAGACTGTGGCGTTTAGGAGGGCTGAATGCAGCATTTTTTTTAAGACTTACTGGCATGGAAGAGGATACCTTTTTTCTTATCTGCCTTTTTTCCTTTCTTTTTTTCAAGCAGTTCAGTGTACTGACTTTGAACTTGAAGAAAAATCTACTGCTCAGTATTGCCTTGTGATCATGTTTATTTTATTTTTACATGTGAAGGACATACCGGTAATTCAATGATTCAAGGTTCTTTGTCATTTGCACCCCATGTGGTACATGTGGTGGAAGAAAATGATGTACACAGGATCCCAGTTACATCCAACAATAAAATGTAAAAGAAAAACAGTAATAACATCTAAGATGTGAACTAAGAAAACCATCAACTAAAAACACACTAGGCACTAATGGCATAAAAACATTACACCGAACAGCAGCACGAACATGAGTCTGTGGGAGCAGATGAGCACGCATGAACACAGCAACACGGAGCAAATCAGCAGCAACATGATGCAAATTTTCACCGTGATTATCCTGGTTAGATATTCATGAGTCTAACAGCCTCAGGGTAGAAGTTGTTCCTCAGTCTAATGTGTCTACAATTAAGTGTGTGTGCTGGGTGAGTGGGGTCCTTCAGGATGCAGGTGGCCCTCTTCTGGAGGTGTAAATGTCTGTGATGGTGGGGAGACTGACTCCAACATCTTCTGTGCAGCCTTCACCACTCTCTGCAGAGCTTTCATCTCTGCAGCTGTGCAGCCTCCATGCCACACGTTGATGCTGGAGCACAGGATGCTCTCCACTGCACACCTGTAGAAGGAGGTGAGAACTGAGCTACTCAGACCAGCTCGTCTCAGCCGTCTGAGGAAGTAGAGTCTCTGATGACCTTTCTTGATCAGGCTGGTGGTGTTGTTGCTCCAGCTGGTGACCCCAACAAAAAAAAGGAAGGCTAGGTAAGTGGTTCCCATCCTGGGTCCTTGAGAAACACTGGCCTGCATGCTTTAATTGTTTCCCTGCTCTAACACACCAGTGATTTTATTACTTCCTAAAGTTCTTCAGAAGCCTGTTCATCACCCATTCATTCAAATCAGTTGTGTCAAAGCAGAACGATACCTGGTTGGAATTGATTCAGCAACATTCTTGTTCAGAGGCAACAGCTCTACTAACTCTGCCACTGAGCCTCCCTCATATTAACCAATTTTGTTTACATTATTTTATTAGCACTAATTACAATTTGTAGAAAATACATACACTACCTAAAATGGGTATTTCTCTTTCTTCATTTAAACTCTTTGCCAATTCCCAAAAAGTGAATGTGAAGGCCGAGCATGTACAGTTCCCAAGTTACTAAGCCCAGCAGGGTCATCTGACATCAAAGTTGATTTCAAACCCTTAAATGATTGACACTGTGAGTGGGGATGTTATTGTTACAGTTATTGTTTCATCTGACATTTTTAGAGAAGTGTTATACCTAACTTACCTGAAAAAAATATATTTTTACAGATATCCTGTACATAATTTATTTGCAGATAGTTTCTGTTGTTGTGTGTGTATAAATATGTCCCATTATTTTTATCACAGTTGTACAGTGTGTCACATTGTAACCACTTGTTTTTTCTTGTGACCACGTCTGTAGACAAGTTCATGTTTATTTTTTAGTAATACATCATTCGTGATGCAAAAAACTCCACCAGAGTCTTCCTTCCTGGACCTACAGAAAGCAAGACTGCAGTGGTTCTGGGTGTGTCCTGCTGCACCCTCCGGTGTAGTCAGCTCTGTCCCACCCATACCCTCACGCTCAGCTTTTTGAATCCAAACCCCCAGTCAGACTTTTAAATGCACGTGTGTAAAAGTCATATACATGGCCTGTAAACTTTCTCTCGTCCTGCACATAACTTCTGATCTGCTCAAGATCATTTAACAAAACTACAGTTTGAACCCTTATGCATCATCACGATACAAAGTGTCATACACTTTTCATCACCCTATTTCGAGGATTAAGGTCACAAATAAAGGTCAGATTTAAAACAAGTAATTTGCTTTTCTTGCCCATAACTTCTGATTCACTCAAGATAATTTAAATAAACTTTATATTAATTTGTACTACAAGATAGTTTTCAATAACTTGACAATTTACGTCTTATTTTTTCATACAACCTTTATTTCTACAAGTTAATCCCATTGAGCCTCGGGGATTAATTTATAAGAGACCTGAATTTATTTCCTTATTTAATAATAATGTAAGTGTACACTTCCTCAAAATCACAAACATTTATTTATAGCAACGTATGTAGATACTTTTTTGTTTACCTAAACTAACCACATATTTAAATTTTTTTATTTTATAATGCAAAAGTTACAAGATCCTCAATGAACCATTTTAACAGGAAATATGTTTTTGTGTCTTTAAAAACAAGGACTGTAGAGACAGTTCTTCTAGTTACCTTAATGACTGATGCTTGCAGTCTTGTAGGTGCAAACACCCTGGGGATTCTGCGTGGAGGAGATGGAGGGGGGAGGGGGTTTATTAAACTCATGAAGAAGCATGACAATAAATACAACTGAGCTTCATAGCCTACCCAGAATGATTGGTTTTCTGCTTCATCACTGGTACTATCCTCAGTATCCAGAGAAACATTTCAGCAGCTGAAACAAAATAAATCCTGGATAGCATTGGGCATTATGGAGCAATAATGCTTAAATATGTGTCCACAACTTCCTTTTCATTTATAGAAATGTTTCCCACTTCAGTCCCAGACAGGGTAATCTGCAAGTAGTGTGTGTGTGTG
>JBBPBX010049734.1:14264-25233 GCA_038048925.1 Garcialebias charrua
TCAGGTTTCAACTTTCAAAGACATATAGTGCAGCTTTAAATCTGATTCCCAGACAGTTCACACCTGTTGAGAACAGAGTAGCTGCTTCTGTGAATCAGAGGAACAAAGACATTAACCTCCGCTCCTTTGGCCGCGCATCCCAGGATAACAGCCAGGATAACAGCCAGTGCTCCATCCAGCTGGCTCTCCTAAACACCAGATCTGTCACGAATAAAACTTTCATTCTCCATGATTTATTTTGCTCAAACTCTCTGGACTTTCTGCTGCTGACAGAAACGTGGTTGAGACCAGGAGACAACAGCGCGTTTTCTGAGCTCTCCCCCTTGGGCTGCTCTTTCTTCAGCTCCCCACGCCTGTCAGGACGCGGTGGTGGTGTTGCCACTATCTATAAGGACAAATTTAAATGCAGACTTCTGCCCACTAACACTTACTCCTCCTTTGAACTTCAGATGTTTGTGATCGAGCTCACCCCTAAGGTTTTATGTGCAGTTGCCTATCGCCCACCTAAATACAATAAGGAATTCATTCAAGAATTCTCTGAATTCCTGGCTGACATTATTTCCACCTATACCAGTTTTTGTATTTGTGGCGATTTGAATATTCATGTAAATTGTCCCACTGACTCACTGGCCTCTGAGTTTTTAAAGCTTTTGGATTCTTTTAACTTAACACAATCAGTCAATGCACCAACACATTATCTTGGACATACTCTGGACCTTATTATTTCTCATGGACTGCCCATTTCTCACTGTGAAATTTCTGAGTCTGCCATCTCGGACCATTTCCCTCTTTTTTTCCCCAATTTACAGCCCCACAACCGGCCAGGAGGCCTCTGGCTGCGGGTTGTCATCGCCGCTGTCTCACCTCAGCCAGTGCCGGACAGTTCACCACGGCTTTTATGGACTCACAGTTTTATTCAGTTGGTCCTGATGTTTCTCTGTGTCCCAAAGATTTTTTGTCACTGTTTTCTGAAACCTGCAGTGGGATCCTGGACTCTATTGCTCCAGTCAAGTTCAGACATTCTAAACACAGAGCTGAGCCTTGGCTGAAAAATCCTACTGCATGTAAACTCAGGAGGCAGTGCAGAAGAGCTGAAAGACAGTGGAAGCATGACAGGCAACATGATTCTTTGGTTTTATTAAGGAAAACTCTTGTTTTGTATCAGAGATCCGTTAATGATGCAAAATCACAATTTCTATCCAATGTCATCACAAACAGTAGCCACTGCCCCAGGGTGTTATTTAATACAATTAACTCTGTTTTAAATCCACCCACCTCAGTCTTACCTGATGCCTCAGCCTCCACCTGTGAGAACTTTCTATCATTTTTTATTGATAAAGTTGCATCAGTTAGACAAGCCACAGGTGCACCTGCTACTTCTGTTTCTGAGTTTTCACCTATCTCTGCTGGTTCTGCTTTATTCGAACAGTTTGAACCAGTGTCATATTCCCTCTTGGACAAAATAGTTAAATCTGTTAAACCCACTAACTGCCCCACTGATTTCATCCCCACTAGATTATTGAAAGAGGTATTTAATATTATTGGTCCTTATCTTCTTGCTTTTTTCAATTCATGTCTGTCCCTTGGAGTTGTGCCTTCTGCTTTTAAACATGCAACAGTCCGCCCCCTTCTCAAAAAAACAAATCTTGATCCCTTGGTTTTATCTAATTTTAGACCCATTTCTAATTTACCCTTCCTCTCCAAAGTTTTAGAAAAAATCGTTCTTATGCAAATTCAGCCTTTTTTGGAAAAAAGCACACTCCTTGATAAATTTCAATCTGGTTTTAGATCCCGGCATAGCACAGAATCTGCATTACTGAGAGTTCATAACGACATAGCTCAGTCAGTTGACTCTGGATGCCCAGTAGCTCTGGTGCTTCTCGACCTCACAGCAGCCTTTGACACTGTGGACCACTCTGTCCTTCTGTCTCGCCTCCATGATTTTGTTGGGATTCGTGGCACGGCCCTGAAGTGGTTCACGTCCTATTTATCTGATAGGACTTTCTCTATCTTGCTCAATGGCTACTCTTCCTCTACAGCCCCTCTTCTGTGTGGGGTGCCCCAGGGTTCCATTTTGGGCCCTCTGCTCTTTTCCTTGTACCTGTTGCCACTTGGATCTATTATAAGACAACACAATGTCAACTTTCATTTTTATGCAGATGATTTGCAGATCTATTTACCATTAAGGCCTGGATCCAGTAACCCAATGTGTTCTCTCTTTGACTGCATCTCTGAAATCAAACATTGGCTAAACAATAACTTCCTATTTTTAAATGACAGTAAAACAGAATGGATTTTATTTGGTAACAAAGATGCAACTGGCCTGGGAAATGTGAATATTAACTTCAGTGACAGTGTGAAAAACCTTGGAGTGACCTTTGATAAGGCTTTACATTTTGACAAACACATCGCCTCTGTTGTCCGGTCTGGATTTTTTTATTTACGTCTTTTAAAAAAGGTCAAACCCTTTTTAAACCGTTGTGACTTGGAGAAGGCTGTTCATGCTTTTATCAGTTCTAGGCTCGATTATTGTAACGCTCTGTATGTTGGTGTGCCTCAGTCAACACTGAGCCGCCTCCAGCTTGTTCAGAATGCAGCAGCTCGCCTTTTAACCAACACTCCTAGATGGGACCACATCACACCTGTTTTATTCTCACTACATTGGCTTCCTGTCCGTTTTAGGATAGATTTTAAACTTTTATTATTTGTTTTTAAAGCTCTGAATGGCCTCGCTCCTACTTATATAACGGAGTTGTTAAGTTTCCCCGCCCGCTCCAGGTCTCTGAGGTCAGATAGCCAACTCTTGCTCTCTGTTCCACGGACAAAATATAAACGTTGGGGTGACCGTGCCTTTTCTGCGGCCGCACCTCGACTCTGGAATACACTCCCACTTGAGCTACGCCAGATTACTGAACTTGGCCCTTTTAAATCAAAGCTTAAGACTTTTTTATTCAAACTGGCTTTTAGTAATTAAATATGTGGTGACATTTCTGGTTTTATTTTTGCTTTTATGTTGTGTTTTTCTTGATTTTTAATCTGTCTTTTTAAGTACTGCACTGTTTTTTGTTAAGCACTTTGGTCACCACCACCGTGGTTGTGTAAAGTGCTATATAAATGAATGAATGAAATGAAACCCCCTACTGTTAAGCTGTGATGTGTTGTTGCATCAATTTACATAGAATGGATATGTTATCTCAGGTATGTGTGGGCATTATTTCAGCTTCCAATTTACATAAGTTGGTGTGTGGCATGTCAGCCTGTATAAAACTTCTCAGTCACACAGCTGCTCTTTTGAATTGAAAAAGCCCTTTGGATAAAGGGTGAAACGTTTTCTGCAACAAATAAAGTCCAGTTGTTTTTGTATTGAGCACTTGTTCTGATGTTATTGTAATATATTTTGACTAGTCGGGAGAGTGCAGGTGGGAGCTGGCATTTAACAGTGTTATTTAAAACTTCCTGAAAAAAGGAGTAAATTGTTACATGGAAGAAGAAACATCTGTGTTACCTTCATTCATTTTTCATTCATTTCTATAGCCTAACCCTGACCTGTACCCTAAAGCTAACACATCCTCAATTCACACCTTAGTCCTAAACCTAACCCCCAACCCACCAACAGGACTTCTTCTTATGGGGCCGGGGCTTTGGACCCATAAGGATCAGTTGGTCCTCACAGTGTAGTAATATAAGTTGGCAAAATGGGCCTTACAAAATAACATAAACAAGTATGCTGGTGAAGATTCTCAGTCGTCCAGGACATGATAAATCAAAAAGGCGTTCAATTCAAGACCAACTGGACTTTATTTGTAACAGAAGACGTTTTGCTTCTCATCCGAGAAGCTTTATCAATTCAAATAAACATAAACAAGGACACACACTAGCAAAAACAATATCTGCCTTTGCCTTTCAGTAGCATGTGATTAAGAATACGCATCTTGTGCCTTACTAATGAGACTGACATATAAGAGGACGATCAGAAGAAATTAAGGAATTTGAAAACCTTTATTAGACCTGGAACATCAAGGACCACAATAAATACTGTAAAGCTGCAGCTCTCTGCTTTTGTTTTTCATATTTACCCATGTTGAATATTACGTTGTTGAGTTGTATTTTTTTAACATAAATTAATTGAAAAATATTATGCCATATCGGCCAGTAAATAACTTCATAGGGCTCGAAGTACCGTGACCAAAAAACAATCTTCACGCAAAGTAAAAGGCAAGAACAGGTTTTTTTACAAGGGGCTGAGGAGAGGGGTTGGATATCTCTTTGGATGAAGAATAAATAGTTATGCTTGGCAGAAATATAAAAATAAGTATTTTAGACATATTTTTTTTCTATGGGTATTTCAGTGTCTCTTTTCTTTTCAGGTTCTCAAAAGGAAGTGATGGATTACAAGAGCAGGTAAATGATGATTACCGAGGGGACTGGATAAAGTGGAATGGGCAGGTAATAGTACCAGGTGGAGCTGACTTTATGGATTATAGTATTTTTGTAGATGAGGACAAAGTAGAGATGTCGTCAAAAAGGGAAGTATAGCAGGATGACACATCAGAACAGGAGGGTCACTGGTTGACCTGAGGATCAATACAGGTAAGATTTTCCTTCATTCCCATTCAACAGCAGGAATGCAGGCATCTTTCTAATGACTCAAGTGGAAACCTTAAGAGACTGATGGAACACTGCAGACATGAGTTCAGCTCCAACTTAATATCCAATAAGTCCCAGATGATCTGTAAGTGAAGAAAATCTGAAAGTTATGCACCATAACTCATGTTCCCTGAAGGAAGGGAACGAGGTGCAACATGTGCTATGGGAATTGCGCCCCCGCGCGATTACCTGAAGGAATACATTCACGCCTTTACGGCAAGGGCGTCAGCGTTGCGTCAGAGGCCCCGCCCTCTGGGTATTTAAAGTGAGACTAAACCCAGGTTGAGACGGTAACTCCTCCTTCCAAAATCTCCCTGAAAATGGGCGTGTCGAGAGACAAGGAGGGGTGGAGGTAGAGTTGTGCTTTTGTTCACGCCTCCACCTGCAACAACCTAAAACAAATTAAACCTCTAGCCAACAACATACACCAAGCAACAACAAAGAATAAACATGTAGATGTATTTATCTATTCCACCCATTCCATCCAAAACCAAAGGCCTAAAAAAATGAAAATGAAAAGAAAAATAAAACCGCTTGTCAGGAGTGAAATGCAGCACTTCCATATAAGGTATGCACTTCTCATCTCTGCAGGGGATTGGCTCTGCTTGAACCACCTGTGTGACATCACACATGAGCAGACATGTCACACATGAGCGTTTGCACAAATAAGAAAATTAAGGTGTAATCCACCAGTTCAACCCATAGAACTACCGTAAACACATTTTTAGACCAAATATTGCCAAATATTGCCAATTTACACAGATATGCACAATTATGTGAGAATAAACACAGCCATAGTGCTAGATAACATTTTAAACACATTCTAGGGAGTTTATCAGCTAAAAGAAGTTAATTTTGGGTTTAGTCGCACTTTAAGCCGCTGACCCCCATCCTTCTTTCTCCAAAATGCACTTCACCAAGCTTTCAGCATTGAAAGGGCCAGATATGTTGCACCTCGTTCCCTTCCTTCAGGGAACATGAGTTATGGTGCATAACTTTCAGTTTCCTTTCAGTCATGTTCTCTCAGTGCAACATATGCTATGGGAAAGCAATTCATTCACGCCATTCAAATGCTCAGTAAAATGCATGCTAGTGTGAACGATCTGCCCTTGACCAGTAGGCATCTTAAGGCTACTTTCTACTGTGTGTTAGAAAGAACTGCCTGAGTGACATCACACGCAGTAACATCCAAACTGTAATGCTTTGCAAAAGTGTTTATTGAGCTCCAGTTCGCCGTAGCACAAATGTCTGCAACTGGTACACTATTGAACAGTGGCCACGAAGTGGCCAAGCCCCGAGTAGAGTGAGCATGCACTCCAGAGAGCAACTGTTGACCTTTGCTACTGTACGCCCTTTTAATTGCCTCAGTCACCCAGTGTGAGAGGCATTGTTTTGATAGGGCCTTTTGGGTAGCAGGTGCTACAAAGCACACGAACAGTTGATTTGTTTTTCTCCTTTCGGCTGTTCTCTGCATGTTATGCCTCTTTTCCACCGCTCGGCTCGGCTCGGGTTGGATCGGCTCAGGTCGGCTCAGTTCGGGTCGGGTCACATCTATGTTCTGTTTCCACAGCTTTTTTGTACCCCTTCTGTGGGCGGGGTCCAGAATCCTACTCGTCCAGAAACTGTTTTTTTTTTTTTAAACAACACAGTGTGATCACAACATGTTCATATACTAAATGTATCCTGTTGGAGTTATTTGAAATAAAATTCAATGTTTTATAGACATAACTGTGTCAAGCTACCACCATTAATTTTCTCCCTTCTACTTTGTATCACATATTATCAATTCTATCAAAAACCACATAGCTGATATTTTTCAAAAAAATCTAGTGTGATCACAACATGTTCATATACGAAATGTATCCTGTTGGAGTTATTTGAAATAAAATTCAATGTTTTATAGACATAACTGTGTCAAGCTACCACCATTAATTTTCTCCCTTCTACTTTGTATCACATATTATCAATTCTATCAAAAACCACATAGCTGATATTTTTCAAAAAAATCTAGTGTGATCACAACATGTTCATATACGAAATGTATCCTGTTGGAGTTATTTGAAATAAAATTCAATGTTTTATAGACATAACTGTGTCAAGCTACCACCATTAATTTTCTCCCTTCTACTTTGTATCACATATTATCAATTCTATCAAAAACCACATAGCTGATATTTTTCAAAAAAATCTAGTGTGATCACAACATGTTCATATACGAAATGTATCCTGTTGGAGTTATTTGAAATAAAATTCGAATTTTTATAATTTATTTTCGTTGTGCAAGCACAGGTTGGAAAAAGTCAAAGCGAAACTACTTTAAATGCAGCATATTTGACCACTACGTGACAATATTAAAGCGTGGTTAAGCTCAGGAACCCTCGTACTATAAAGTCAGATATGAAATATATTTTATATCTGTTCATTGAGCTACATTTAAAGACATAAAGCCGCCCGCGCGCCGCGTGTTGCTCGTGGCGAAACTACTTTTTAAAATCGTGCAGTTTTGAGCAGTACGTGATTTTATTAAGGACACGTTCAGCTGAAGACCCATCTTTGCTATAAATTTAAAAAATAATAATTGTTTTTACCGTGTTTATCATGTAAGTCCTGCAGTGATCGCGTCCCTCTCTTCCGTGAAAACAGCTCGTGTCTCCTCCTCCCTCCTTCCGGAGCGGGTGAGCTCGCCTCAGTACACCTATGAAACCGGCCCGAAAATCTCAGGAAATCTCGCGCGGCTCAGCACGGAATATCCGGTGGGAAAGGATGAAAGGGGGTCTCTGCAACGCACATATGACGTAACATCCGACCCGAGCCGACCGGTGGAAAAGGGGCATAAGTGCGTAAAGCCTTCACGGGGCAGAGAGCCTTCAGCCCTTCCTGTTCCTGAGTGAGGACAGGAGCAGGTGGGAAGGAGGAGAGATCAAAGTCCAGACTCCTATGGTTTAAAGTCAAGACCTTAGGGATTTATGCAGGATTATGCTTTAGGGTGACCTTTGACCCGTCAGGGGCAAATCTGGTACACATTGGATGTACAGATAATTAGAGATGCAGTGATCCACATTTCTCACTTCTAATCCGATACCGATACTCAAAAACTGAGTATTGACCGATTCCGATCCAATACCATTCAGGTATACCTATCTGTATAATGAAGCTTATGAACTGAGAAAATTTAAGCTTATGAACTGAGAAAATTTATTTCAACATGGTGTGAGACATCTAACGAAGACTCTCTGAACCTTACCACAGGAACCTCACAAACTTTAACAGCAAACAGGAGGCATATTTTCACTACACACGTCCTTCTTACTCATGGTTCAGTTGGAAAAACTAAAAAAAACGCTAAGCATGATGGAAAGACAACACAGACACTCCCCTTAACCAGTAAGTCAGTGGATTTTGTTGTCTTTCCCATAATGCTTAGCAGTATTTTAGTTTTGAAAACTAAAATACTGCTAAGCATTATGGGAATTCCCGGTTTTTAGTTTCGTTTTTGACTGTGGCACTGAGTTGTATTTCTTGTTGAATTTGATCAACAGATACAGATTTAAACAATACTGTACATTGAATTTGCATTTATAAATTCAATGCATAAATTAAATCTGTATCTGTTGATCAAAACCAACAAGAATTACAACTCAGTGCCACAGTCAAAAACGAAACTAAAAAAAGGGATTTCCCAGAATGCTTAGCAGTATATTAGTGTTCAATTATAGTTTAAATCTGTATCCCTTGATCAAATTCAACAAGAACTACAACTCATATAGTGCCAGAATCAAAAATAAAACTAAAAAATGGGGACTGTGTGGATTTCCCATAATGCTTAGCAGTATTTTAGACTAGTGTTCTAGGCACCATGCGTCAGAAGGACGTCTGTGGTAGAGACCTGCCTCATTTTTGCCATTAGTTTGTGAATTACTGTAGTGAGGCTAAGAGTGTCTACTCTGGGTTTACCTCACACAATGTTAAAAGAGAAGTCACAGAGCATGGTGCAATATACTGCTCTCTGACATCTAGAAAATATCAGAAATTTTGGCAGGCTGGTTCTGATATCCGATACTTGGCTTATGATGGTATCGGATACCGATACTGGATCAGATCGGCCCCATCCCTACAGACAATGCATGGAGGTCGCCCAAGCGTTTCGTTGAGCAAAGAGACATGAGTAGAGCGGTTTTATAAGATAATAAATCTATTTTAATCTCGTTCAGTGGCTCGAATGGAGGATCACAGAGAACCCCCAAGACCAGGCTAAGATCCCAACCAGGGGTCAGGATCCTGCTGGGTGGTTTCATTCTTAGCACGCCCTTCATAAATCTTATTATGTTTGGATACGCGTAAAATATATTTCTATCAGTATTGCATTACACCCATTATGTTCCATTATTTGTATTCACTTAATTCTGCCTTATAATGTGAAATGTGACACTAGGCAGAACGTTTTTCTCTCGGGCTTTATTTCCAATAGGGAAGAGTTTTTCAGTTACACGCCTGCATAATACAACAGACACAACACTGGATGATTGACATACAGAGCTGGTAGTTGATTGGCTGAGAGGCGGATCACTCACAGAGTAGAAAAGTTCTAGGGCGGTTCCAAGGCGGTTCGATTCCAGGATTGGTCCCACGAGGCGATGACGTCATCTAGAGGTATAAAACCGTGGTCCGCCTTCGAAGATGTGTGTGTGGACTGTGCTGGAGTCAGGTCTGTTGTCTGCTGTAAGGTTTATTCTTATATGTACAATAAACCTACATAAAATTTGCACATTCGTTTCAGAGCTTCCTTCAACCTTTTGAATTCGCAACAATTTGGTGACCACCGACGTGGAGAGGTTTGCAGTTTCGTCTGAAACGAGAGATGATTTGGAGGGTTCCCCCCCCCACCGCCGACAGAGACGAGCACGCGCGCAGTCAACAGCCGGTGATTCACAGAGGTGAGCAGGACCCCTCTTACACAAAACGTCTGCGTTTGGACACACTAAATTATTTGTTGACTGAGGGCTGTTTGTCTCGAGGTGGGCCAGTGTTTTATAATGTTAGCAGCTAAAAGTAAAAAAAAACGTGAACTACTGTTGGTATTTCATTTGAATGTGCATTTTTTTGCGGTTCTTGTACATATGAGTAAGGTGAAGAGCACAGAAGTTCCACACACGCGTAGGGATAATTTACGGTGCCTTAAGTTTGCCCTTCCCCCACATCCCACTTCTGCGCTCCGGCCTGTCGGCTGGGAGACACTTTTCCTTTGGACTCCGGGAAACTGTGCGGTCGAGGCCTCATCGTGAACTCCGGGCATCTGTCGCCGTCGAGTCACAGGGCTTTTCCTTTGGACTCCGGGAAACTGTGCGGTCGAGGCCTCATCGTGAACTCCGGGCATCTGTCGCCGTCGAGTCACAGGGCTTTCATCCGACGCATGGTTTTGCCGTTCAGAGTGGATTGCCGCTCCGGGGTCACAGGTCGCTGTGCAGTGTGATTAGGTCACAGCCGGGACTGTGATCGCTGTTAAGAGTCACATTTTTCTTCCCCTTCCCAGTTAAAGTCGATTACCGTATTTTCCACTGTATAGGTCGCACCCATTCTTTTAAGATAACTTTCTTTTCTTTTTATTATTTTTTGTTTTCTTTTCTCTTTTTTTTTCGTGGCTTGCGACCTGTACTCCGGTAGGTGCGGTATACACGCAAACAAGGCAACAGGGACAGATTTTTTCTTTTCATTTTTATTCTCATTTATTGCATTTGTGAGTGTTAAAGTCAGGGAGCCAGAAACCTCATGTATCAACGTGCGTGCGCACAAAAACCGTGCGTACGTCACTATCCACGCAAAACCCCGTATGTATCAAAACTGAACTGAACGTGAATATGTGCGCATCCAAGTACATTTTCACGCCAGCTCCAGGCTTGGCGTAGGCACGTTTCTGTGGTTTGTGTTCCTTTGGCGACACCTACAGGCGATTCTGGAAACTGTTCATGGTGGGAATAATGATTATTTCCACCCAAACACACATGATGAACAATTATTACATCCACATGGACGCAATCAGAATACAACCTGCAAAAAATATAACAAACAGAAAGACTGAATAGTTCTGCACAGCTTAAATTCTTGTTTTTTGTTCATTCTTAGCTGTTTTAGCAGTTGAAGAACGTGATGCATGATGGGACAAGACGAATATTTCTCTGTTGCAGGGTATATTTAAATGAAAACAACGTTTGTCTTTATTTTTAATTCATTCCAGATTTAAAGAACACAAGAAAACTATTTAAAAAAAACCCACAAGAAATCCTCTTTTGCCTTCATTTCATGTATTGTTTCATTTCATGTTGTT
>JBBPBX010049736.1:11211-25233 GCA_038048925.1 Garcialebias charrua
CTTCCCATGGGCTCACCACCTGTGGGAGGGGCCAAAGGGGTCGGGTGCATTGTGGAATGGGTGGTGGCCGAGGGCGGGGACCCTGGCGGTCTGATCCTCGGCTACAGAAGCTGGCCATTGGGACATGGAATGTCACCTCTCTGGTGGGGAAGGAGCCTGAGCTAGTGTGTGAGGTTGAGAGGTTCCGGCTAGAAATAGTCGGACTCACCTCAACGCATGGCTCTGGCTCTGGAACCAGTTTCCTTGAGAGGGGTTGGACACTCTTCCACTCTGGAGTTGCCCCTGGTGAGAGGCGCCGAGCAGGAGTGGGCATACTTGTTGCCCCCCATCTTGGTGCCTGTACGTTGGGGTTCACCCCGGTGAACGAGAGGGTAGCCTCCCTTCGCCTACGTGTGGGGGGACGGGCTCTGACTGTTGTTTGTGCCTATGCGCCGAACGGCAGCGCAGATTACCCACCCTTTTTGGAGTCCTTGGAGGGGGTATTGGAGGGTGCGCCTCCTGGGGACTCCCTTGTTCTGCTGGGGGACTTCAACGCTCACGTGGGCAATGACAGTGAGACCTGGAGGGGTGTGGTTGGGAGGAACGGCCCCCCTGATCTGAACCCGAGTGGTGTTCTGTTGTTGGACTTCTGTGCTCGTCATGGATTGTCCATAACGAACACCATGTTCAGGCATAAGGGTGTCCATATGTGCTCTTGGCACCAGGACACCCTAGGTCGTAGTTCAATGATCGACTTTGTTGTCGTCTCATCTGATCTGCGGCCGCATGTCCTGGACACTCGGGTGAAGAGAGGGGCGGAGCTGTCAACTGACCACTACCTGGTGGTGAGTTGGCTCCGATGGTGGGGGAGGATGCCGGTCAGACCTGGCAGACCCAAACGTATTGTGAGGGTCTGCTGGGAACGTCTGGCAGAGTCTCCCGTAAGACGGAGCTTTAACTCCCACCTCCGGGAGAGCTTTGAACACGTTCCGAGGGAGGCGGGGGACATTGAGCCCGAGTGGGCCATGTTCCGCGCCTCTATTGTCGAGGCAGCTTATCGGAGTTGTGGCCGCAAGGTTGTTGGTGCCTGTCGTGGTGGCAACCCTCGAACCCGGTGGTGGACACCGGCGGTGAGGGATGCTGTCAAGCTGAAGAAGGAGTCCTATTGGGCCTTTTTGGCCTGTGGGACCCCGGAAGCAGCAGATAGGTACCGGCAGTCCAAGCGGCATGCGGCTCGGGTGGTTGCTGAGGCAAAAACTCGGGCGTGGGAGGAGTTCGGAGAGGCCATGGAGAATGACTTCCGTACGGCTTCGAGGCGATTCTGGTCCACCATCCGGCGTCTCAGGGGGGGAAAGCGGTACGCGACCAACACCATTTATGGTGGGGATGGCGTGCTGTTGACCTCAACTCGGGATGTTGTGAGTCGGTGGGCGGAATACTTCGAAGACCTCCTCAATCCTACTGGCACGTCTTCCACTGAGGAAGCGGAGCCTGGGGACTTTGGATCGGGCTCTCCAATCTCTGGTGCTGAGGTCGCCGAGGTGGTTAAAAAGCTCCGCGGTGGCAAGGCTCCGGGGGTGGATGAGATTCGTCCTGAGTTCCTTAGGGCTCTGGATGTTGTGGGGTTGTGTTGGCTTACGCGACTCTGCAATATCGCGTGGACATCGGGGGCAGTTCCCTTGGATTGGCAGACTGGGGTGGTGGTTCCCCTATTCAAAAAGGGGGACCGTAGGGTGTGTTCCAACTATAGAGGGATCACACTCTTAAGCCTCCCTGGTAAGGTCTATTCAGGGGTTCTGGAGAGGAGGGTCCGTCGGATAGTCGAACCTCGGATTCAGGAGGAGCAGTGTGGTTTTCGTCCTGGTCGTGGAACACTAGACCAGCTCTACACCCTCAACAGGGTCCTGGAGGGTGCGTGGGAGTTTGCCCAACCAGTTTACATGTGCTTTGTAGACTTGGAAAAGGCATTCGACCGCGTCCCTCGGGGGGTTCTGTGGCGGGTACTCCGGGAGTATGGGGTACCAGGCCCATTGATATGGGCTGTTAGGTCCCTGTACGACCGGTGTCAGAGCTTGGTCCGCATTGCCGGCAGTAAGTCAGGCTCGTTTCCAGTGAGAGTTGGACTCCGCCAAGGTTGCCCTTTGTCACCGATTCTGTTCATAACTTTTATGGACAGAATTTCTAGGCGCAGCCAAGGTGTTGAGAGGATCCGTTTTGGTGGCCTTAGAATCGCTTCTCTGTTTTTTGCAGATGATGTGGTCCTATTGGC
This sequence comes from Garcialebias charrua, assembly GCA_038048925.1. Taxonomy (NCBI): domain Eukaryota; kingdom Metazoa; phylum Chordata; class Actinopteri; order Cyprinodontiformes; family Rivulidae; genus Garcialebias; species Garcialebias charrua. The sequence goes on from JBBPBX010049736.1 coordinate 13,460, forward strand.
TTCATCAGATCGTGATCTACAGCTTTCACTGGAGCGGTTTGCAGCGATGTGATGCGGCCGGGATGAGGATCAGTTCCTCCAAATCCGAGGCCATGGTCTTGAGCCGGAAAAGGGTAGCATGCCCTCTCCGGGTCGGGGAGGAGGTCCTGACCCAAGTGGAGGAGTTTAAGTATCTCGGGATCTTGTTCACGAATGAGGGAAAACTGGAGCGTGAGATCGATAGGCGGATAGGTGCAGCGTCCGCAGTGAAGCGGGCGCTGTACCGGTCTGTCGTGGTGAAGAGAGAGCTGAGTCAAAAGGCAAAGCTCTCAATTTACCGATCGATCTACGTTCCCACCCTCATCTATGGTCATGAGCTTTGGGTTATGACCGAAAGAACAAGATCTCGGATACAAGCGGCTGAAATGAGTTTTCTCCGCAGGGTGGCTGGACTCTCCCTTAGAGATAGGGTGAGAAGCTCAGTCATCCGGGAGGGACTCGGAGTAGAGCCGCTGCTTCTCCACATCGAGAGGAGCCAGTTGAGGTGGCTCGGGCATCTGGTTAGGATGCCTCCTGGACGCCTCCCTGGTGAGGTGTTCCGGGCATGTCCCACCGGGAGGAGACCCAGAGGAAGACCCAGGACACGCTGGAGGGACTATGTTTCTCGGCTGGCCTGGGAACGCCTTGGGATTCCCCCAGAGGAGCTGCTCCAAGTGGCTGGGGAGAGGGAAGTCTGGGCCTCCCTACTTAGGCTGCTACCCCCGCGACCCGACCCCGGATAAGCGGAAAGAAGATGGATGGATGGATGACATATATATATATATATATATATATATATATATATATATATATATATATATATATATATATCTTTTTAGGAATTTCTTCCTAATCATTTTCTTAAATAAAGACATAGACTTAGCTTTTTTGACATCATTTTCCAAACTATCCCATAAACCTAAGTAAACCGACCCTTTAAAATAGTTCTATACATGTACTGTGGTTTAACAAAAATATCTGTTCCCTTGAGATTATAACAACTTTTCCTTTTTACAAAATGCTTTTGAATATTTGAAGGTAGTGTGTAATTTTGTGCTTTATACATTTATACATATACGCCAGGGGGCGGCCGTGGCGTAGTGGTAATGGCAGTCGTCCCCTGATCGGAAGGTTGGCGGTTCAAATCCCGGTTCCCCACACCATGTGTTGTTGTGTCATTGGGCAAGACACTTAACCCCGAGTTGCTCCCGGTAGGACTGGAAAGCACCTTGCATGGTAGTCTGCCGCTACCGGTGTATGAATGTGTGTAGCACTTTGAGATTTTCACTAATGAAAAGTGCGTTATAAATTGAATTCATTATTATTATTATTATTATTAATAAAAAAAATATTATATTCCACCAGATCATAAAACTTCTGTAGTTTCAATTTACAAAATAATATACTTGTAGGGTGACAATAATGCATTCTTGTTATAATTCTTATAGCTCTTTTTTGTAGGATAAAAATAGGCTTTGTTATAGTTTTGCATGCTGTTCCCCAAACATCAACACAATAAATTAAATGTGGTTGCTTTCCAAGAATTTACTTGTGTTTAAAAAGATGACTGCTAATAACAGACTAAAAACAGTTTAGTAGATAAACACAGTTAACGTTGTGTTCCTCGTCTGTCTGCAGTGTTCGAGAACTTCAGCACTTTGGTTCTGCCACTGTTCGCATACGTTGAAAAGAATCTCAGGCACGTGCGAGGCTTCATCTTTGTGTACAAACATAACTTGATTTAGTTTTAAAATAATTACATATGCAACGTGGGTTTCTGCTTCTTTAAAAGGATTTTTAAATTGTTACTTAACGTGGGATTTTTGCAGAACATTCTGCAAGTGATGCACCCTGAAAACAAGACGAGGGGGGACCCTGAGTATTTTACACACCTTGTTTGTGTTGCAGTCCGACAGCAGGGGCCTGGGGAGCAGCTGGGAGGTACTGTAAAATGAATTCACAGCTTCACACGAGCGTTGCCATGTTGGCCACAACACAAGCTCAAATGTCTTCTTCTACTTGTTAGGGTGTGTATGAACTTGTTTTATTCTATTTTCTAATCAACTTGTGGCTTCATTTTTTGTTCTAGTTTAAATATTTTAGTGTTTCAAGCTCCTTTTTATTAAATATTGTGAACGAGACCAGCAGGATGCTTCTTTGTATTCCTCAGGTTTGACCTCAGCTGACAGTTTCAAATCCTCCTGACCCACAGCAGAACGAAAGATGTTTGCAGTTAGCAGAGCCCGCAAAAAGACTCGGCACCTACAGGAAAAGTGTGTGAGCATTTGTACCATATTTTCCAGCATATAAGTTGCAGTTTTTTGCATAGATTTGCCAGTCATAATGCAATTTTTGAATGACGCTTTAAATGTTCATTCATACTGACATGAACCAGAGTAAACGTTACCTTTTGCAGCCGCTAGAGGCGCTAGAGAGCACTCCAGGCTTTTAACAACTACCAGTAGGCGTACATGTAGTCCTCGGGTTACGACGGACTCGAGTTACGACGTTTCGTGGTTACGACGCATCTCCCATTTACTATGAACAGCCTTTTTTCGCGTTACGCAGCGGCCGCTGCGGCGGAAGAATACAGTGTTGTGCTGTGCGTGGTGCAGCGGCGGAGGGATACAGAGGCGGAGGGATACAGAGGGATACAGTGGCGGAGGAATACAGAGGCGGAGGAATACAGAGGCGAAGGAATACAGAGGCGGAGGGATACAGAGGCGGAGGGATACAGAGGCGGAAGGATACAGTGGCGGAGGAATACAGAGGCGGAGGAATACGTTACGTACTGTAAACGCTCTGGACTGGGGTGGACGGCGGTTTTACGTCGTAAACGAATACAGAATACGGAGGATGGGCCGAGGAGTACAGTACGGCATCACCAGCATCCAAGTAGGCCATTAACTCTTTTTGCAATTCATTATGGCTCCCAAACGTATGTGTTTTTTGATAATTATGTAGGGTACTGTGTTAGGATAGGCTAAGTGCTTGGTAATACTGTACTGTACATGTACCAGTATGTACGTATTTTCCGACTTACGTTGAAAATCGGTTTACGACGCCACGTAGGAACGGATCTACGTCGTAAGTTGAGGACTACCTGTACATGTTATTCCTGTACCGCTACTTTCGCCGCCCCCTCGCCAAACATTGAATTAAAGTGCATTTATTAAACTGAGACACACCTTTGCTATAATGTTGAGCACACAAGTCATTGTTTTTAAGTGTTAATCTTGTTAAATTTCAAAGAACTGCAACAGCGAGTCCTCCCATGCGAGCTCCTGCGGCCGCCAATCAATTTTTGGCACGACACCATCTCATGTTCCCCAGGGGTCAGCGGTGACATAATAAATGCGACTTGTACTTCGAAGCGACTTGTATGTGTTTTTTTTTTCCTCTTCGTGGTGCTTTTTTTGACTGATGGGACTTAAACTCCTTAGCAACTTATACACCGGAAAATATGGTAGCTGCAAAGTAAAAACTGTTAATGAATGATAGGTTCCGATTTGACCAAGAAACTGTGAGTCTTTTAATGATTACGTACTGAGTGTAATGCCAAATGAACTAAGGATGATTATTTTTGTGCAGATGTATTGTCTCCTGCAAACATCTGCATGCTTAATGCATCTATTTAATAATAATAATAATAATAATGTCTATTCCTGTCATCTGCGTATGTTTCCCATACACAGACGAAATTCGTCTCTGCATTTAACCCAACCACCTACCAGGTGGTGCAGTGAGCAGCCCGAAAGCGCCCGGGGAGCTGGAGAAATAGGTGTGCACTCATAGACACCCCAAGCTGGGTAGTGGCCGGGGCGCGAACCCGCGACCTTCGGGTCCGTAGTCAAAAACCCTGCCACTAGACCATCTTGGCTCCTTAAAACATCTATTTAAAAGAATGCAACTTGCTGAAAACTATAAGTTTTTGTCTTTGTGCACCACGTTACAACTGTTGCACTTCCTGTCGTGGAGGAAGAGCTTTGCAGCAATCTGTCTCCACAGGGACGTCTCTGACTCAGTCATCCAGCTGCATGGCCTAACATCATTCCATTATAAAGCTTCGCTGCATAACCTGAGTGTTCTTAATCTGCGGTTTATCTTTGAACTAAACAACAAGCCAGTGATGGAGGACGTGGCTGAAACTCAGATACCTCAATGTCTGTCTCAACTAAAGCTCAAATATCAGTCTCAGTCCAGAACAGAGGTACTGTCGGTACCAGATGCAGGCCGGTGCAAAGACAGCCACACAGATCTGCCACACAGTGCATCAAATCCAACCACTGGTTACTAAAGAGACGACCCAGTTCAGAAGGATTGGTCTGATGACATCATAAGCTTTAAACTAATTACAGTACACGAAACATGAGAATTTGAGAAACTGCAAACAGCCACTGTGTCATTTATAAATGAGTGGAGAGACTTCAAAAGGAACAAGCTCCGCCCACTATTGGGAAGACAGGCTGGAGGATGCTGGGGTTGGCTTGATGACCGCTGGTTGCAGGTCCCACTTCCCCTTCGACTGCAGCCTTGCACCACATAATTTTTGTTAATCACAATTTCCATTAATGTTTCTTTGGGTTTGGGAGTTATCAGCAGTCCTGTTTCAGGTTTTTGGTTTAGTTTTAATATAACTTTAGACGGATGGTCTGAATTTGATGGCTAGTTTCCTTTGTTTTGGCTCTGAACGCTCTTTGGTTTTGGTTTGTGAACATTGTTTCTAACGTTACAATCATTTAAACTCCATGCGTTTTGTGCCTACGTTTGAAACATAACACTGCATTTGATCCTAATGGAGGAATTTAAAAGTGTCTACATAACAGATATGTTTGCAGATGAATATGTTCTTCCTCATAGAAGCCACTTTTAGAATCAGTCCCAGATGTCATGGCACACTCACCCTGTCTAAACTATGTTAAATAATTACCTTGATTATTAATTAATAAATCACATGGCACCTTTGAATCTATGTTCTGTTTGCACGTTTCTGTGAAAATGGCAGCTTATAATGAAAAATGAGGCTCTGAGGGGACGTCACCCATGGACTGTGGCTTTCTATCTTTAGTGTCATCACCTCCCCGGGGTCTCCAGTGGCTTCTCCTCCGATTGAATTGCATCGACTCAGCAGACATTTCATTAGTCGCCTCCTTCAGCTCCCCGTCCATTCATACCCCCACCACCTTCAATCACTTTGAAATTCAGATTTCTTTTAGAAAACATGCAGCACAGCTGAGAAGAAGCAAAGAAAGAACAAAGATGAGTTCAATCCACCTGAGTGAAGTTGGCCCCCCCACCTTCTCGAAATCACACAAAATTGGTGTCAAACGTTTGTGCTGGTTTGTGCAGCAAAATTTTTCGTTTGTGCCGCTATCATTTTAAAGTTATAAAGAAATGTTTCTAGAGGTCATCAAAGGTCAACCAGCCCCCCCACCTTCTTCAAATCAAACAAAATTGGTGTCAATCAACTCGGCTACGTTTGTGCTGGTTTGTGCAGCAAAATTTTTTGTTTGTGCTGCTTTGGCTTTGAAGATATTAATGAAAGTGTAAAGGTCAAAAGGTCAACCAGCCCCCCCACCTTCTCTAAATCATACAAAATTGGTGTCAATCAACTCAGCTACGTTTGTGCTGGTTTGTGCAGCAAACATTTTCGTTTGTGCCGCTATCATTTTAAAGTTATAAAGAAATGTTTCTAGAGGTCATCAAAGGTCAACCAACCCCCACCTTCTTCAAATCAAACAAAATTGGTGTCAATCAACTCGGCTACGTTTGTGCTGGTTTGTGCAGCAAAAATTTTCATTTCACAAACGGAGCACTAAAAAAGTAGACCACTTTGGTTTGATTGTGAACAAGTTGTGGGGATATGACCTCTGGATGACCTATAGATAATTTTTAATATCTCATAAAACAAAGCAGCACAAATGAAAATTTTAGCTGCACAAACCAGCACAAACGGAGCACTAAAAAAGTAGACCACTTTGGTTTGATTTGGAGCAAGTTGTGGGGACAAACCAGCACAAACGTAGCGGCACAAACAAAAAATGTTGCTGCACAAACCAGCACAAACGTAGCACAAACGTTTGACACCAATTTTGTGTGATTTCGAGAAGGTGGGGGGCCAACTTCACTCAGGTGTTCAATCCCTGTTTAGAGATGTGAAGATTTAAAGCAGAATCTGTTGTTGTGACTTTTATGTTGTCATATGAAATCAACGCCAGAAAACTCAGATTTACGTGCAGCACAACTGAACATCTTGGTACTACCACTTTATCCAAGAGAATGAACCCGTCTGGCTGTTTGAACAGGAACAATATTCCTGTTTAACATACAGTATTAGCATGTTTGCAGATGACACTAGTGTTTATCTTCATGCTGCTGCACCTAAATAGAGCCTCGTGAAGGTGGCCTGGAGTTGTTTGCAAACATGAACACTAAAATATCACGAGTATCAGAAGAAATATCAGGGAAATATCTATTATTTTTATGCATTTTACTTGTTTAGATATATTTTAATATCATGGATCTGGCTGTAAGATATTTGCTTTCACATGCTGCACTTTAGAATATAACTAAACGATGCCAAGGCTGCATTTTATATGGAAATACTGTAACAGCTTTAAAAAACAAACAAAGATATAGGCTATAGTGTGTTTTTATACTTTATCCAGCAGAAAGAAGTGCCAAACACAGGTAAATGGTACAAAAATTACTTTACAAATAAGACCAGAAATTACTATTCTGCTTCTTAAAGAACTCAAAGCGAACTTTCACTTTTATTTTATGACTTTTTTTTAATTTCCTCTCTGATTCTTCCTGTTCCAGTGTGACACCCAGTGGTTTTCCAAAGAAACAAATTCCACCAATATTCAGATTTACATGGAATCTTTTCAAAACTGAGCTTTTTAATAACTTCAGCGACACATGAGTCTTGCCTTAGATTTTCAGCCATGTGATATCCTCTACATGCATGTAATGTGCCATTGCTTTCATTTGTTTCATGAATCATTCATTTATAAAATATCAGTGGAATGCTGGCCAGGAAAGCTGCTACATGGGAACGGTTTGTTGCAAAATATTTTGAATTTATCTATCTAAACACTTATTTACACACATTTTTATTATGCTTACTTATTTAGTTTGCTCACCTTTATTTCATGTTAAAGTGTGCTGTTTCAACCCCAGTGGTCTCCATCAAATAAGTCAGTGTAATTGTTTATTAAAACACGTTCCTGCAGCTTAACTAACGTGGCATTAATAGGACTAAAGCAGGTTCAACACTGTGGCCTCCAAATCACTACACAGACCACCAAGTGTTAATCTGTGACCGCAGCAAGGCAGCGTATGAGAAAACTGTCCAAAATTAACAGAAACTAAAGAAACATACCAATAATGATTACTGTTAAAACAAAAGACTCACCAGAAATAAAAATATATTTTAAAAATATAGGTTTTATTTTTTTTAAAGGAAATTAAGCATGTATTTATTTATTACATTATCACAGTCAGAGTCAGAGAGTCAGAGAGTCTTTATTGTCATTTGCACCGCATGTGGTACATGAGATGAAAACGAGATTATGTACACGAGGTCCCAGTTACATCCAACAACAAATGAAAGAGAAAAACAGTAATAACATCTAGAACTAACTAAGAAAAGCATCAACTAGTAATACACAGCTAACTAAGAAAAGCATCAACTAGTAATACACAGCAGCACGAACATGAGTTTGTATGAGCAGATGGTCACAGATGAACACAGATGAATACAGCAACAAGAAAACAGATCAGCATCAGTATGATGTGATATTTTGCAGTGTTTATTTTTTATTTTATTTTTATTTATTCATGAGTCTAACAGCCTCAGGGTAGAAGCTGTTCCTCAGTCTAGTGGTTCTACACTTGATGCTCCTCAACCTCCGTCCTGAGGGGAGTGGGGCAAAGAGTGAGTGTGCTGGATGAGTGAGGTCTTTCATGATGCAGGTGGCTCTTTTCCTGCATCTGGAGGTGTAAATGTCTGTGATGGTGGGGAGACTGACTCCAACAGACTTCTGTGCAGCCTTCACCACTCTCTGCAGAGCTTTCCTCTCTTCAACTGTGCAGCCTCCATGCCACACGTTGATGCTGGAGCACAGGATGCTCTCCACTGCACACCTGTAGAAGGAGGTGAGGACTGGGCTGCTCAGACCAGCTCGTCTCAGCCGTCTGAGGAAGTAGAGTCTCTGATGACCTTTCTTGATCAGGCTGGTGGTGTTGTTGCTCCAGCTGAGGTTATCATTCATGTGTACACCCAAGTATTTGTAGCTGGAGACCACTTCCACTGCAGACCCACCTATTTTCAGTGGGGCATGGGTGTGTTTGTTCCTTCTGAAGTCCACAATCATCTCCTTTGTCTTCTTCACATTCATGTGAAGATTGTTCTCTTTGCACCAGCTCTCCAGGTGTTCCACCTCCTGTCTGTAGCTGGACTCATCATTGTTTGTAATGCATCCCACCACCGCTGTATCATCTGCAAACTTAACAATATGACAGCCTGGAAGTGTGGCTGTACAATCATATGTGAGCAGAGTGAACAGAAGGGGGCTCAGCACACATCCCTGAGGAGAGCCAGTGCTGAGGGTTATGGTGGAGGAGGAGAAGTTGTGGATCTTCACGGACTGTGGTCTATCTGTTAAGAAGTCTAGTATCCAGTTACAAATAGAGGGGCTTAGTCCAAGTGTAGATAGTTTGTCTATCAGAGTTTGGGGGATCATGGTGTTGAAGGCAGATGTGAAGTCCACAAAGAGCAGACGCACGTATGAGTCTTTCTGATCCAGGTGGGTGAGAGCAGTGTGGACCACGGAAGAAATGGCGTCCTCTGTTGATCGGTTCTCACGGTATGCGTATTGATGAGGGTCCTCATTGATGTTGACGGTTGCCTTGATGTGGGACATGACCAGTTTCTCAAAACATTATGCTTTTATATGTTAACACAAACATCTTTGATGTGATACATCTAGGGATATATATATGGAACTATCCTGATGCATGTTCAATAATCCAGGTAGAAAAATCCAACAAGGTTAAATCAGGTCATCTGGATGACCTGATTTAACCTCGTTGGATATATGAAATTATGTTTAAAAATGCAACAAGGCCAAATTTAAATTAAAAAGCTTTTATATGTTTATGTTTGTTTATGTTTATTTAATTTGTTCATTTTTTTACAAAAGAAACAATACAAGGCAATCTCATAATGATAGTGTACAAAATGTAAAAAAATGAAAGGTGGCAGAAAGAAGAATAAATCTTATTATATCTGCCCCTTATCTCCAACAATCAGATTAAACAACAGTAGTCAAACCATGTAAACAATAATAATCTTCAACCAACTTTTTCCAACAATCAGGTTAAACAATAATATTCTTCAACCAACAGTACAAAATGACTAATTCTTTTTAGTTTTCTAACTAATACTAATACAGTACAAAATGACTAACACTTTCTAATTTTCTAACTAATACAATACACATTACGTTATTTCACATATATTTTTTTAACATATTTGTTTTGATCATTTTTTTAAATGTAAACATTGACTTGGCATTTTTAACTACATTCTCCAAGCCATTCCATAATCTAATTCCCTGAATTGAGGTAGAACGTCCCTTCAAACTGGTTCTGAATTGTGGTTTTACAAACAACTCTGTTCCCTTAAGATTATAACAACTTTGTCTTTTAACAAAGTGCATTTGGATATTTAAAGGTAATGCATTATTTTGAGCTCTATACATAACTGATAAAATATTATAGTCTACCAAATCATGGAACTTCAGTAATTTTAGTTGATAAAATAATGTACTTGATGGATGACGGTAATGCTTTCTAGTGATAATTCTTACAGCTCTTTTCTGTAATACAAAAATAGGCTTTGTGATTGTTTTACACGCATTCCCCCAAACATCAATACAATAGATTAAGTGTGGAACAATGATTGTGTTATACAACAAATACAGAGCTTTATCATTCAATAGGTCTCTGACTTTGTACAGTACTGCTATCGATTTAGCTATTTTTATTCTTACAGAATTTATGTGTTGTTTCCATGTCAGTTTGTCATCAATGATAACACCCAAAAACTTCACCTCATTCACTCTACAAATCTCAACATCCTCAATTTTGAGTGGAACATCAACAGTTTTCTTTTTATTACCGAATATCATGTAATTAGTTTTTTCTAGATTTAATGATAATTTATTTATTTTAAACCAAGTTTGTATCTTGACAAATTCTGTCTTTATCAATTCTAACATTTGTTCTATATCTTCACCTGAACAGAAAAAAGTGGTATCATCAGCGAAAAGTACACATTTAAGGAGTCCTGACACATTTACCAAGTCATTCACATATAAAATAAAAAGCTTTGGTCCAAGTACAGAGCCTTGGGGAACTCCACATGTGATATTACAGAGGTCAGATCTTACATCATTTATTTGTACAAATTGTTTCCTATCTTTTAAGTAGCTAGATACCCACTGTAATGCTGGTCCTCTAATACCATATTTGCTTAGCTTTTCTAGGAGAATGGTGTGATCAATAGTATCGAATGCTTTTTTTAAATCAACAAAAATACTGATACAATATTGTTTTTGATCGACAGCAGTAGTTATTTGTTCCATTAATTCCATGAGAGCCATTGATGTAGAGTTTTTTGCTCTAAATCCATACTGACTATTGCTTAGAATATTTTGTTTATCTAAAAATTGGTCTAGTCTGTTTACAAATAGTTTTTCAAGAATTTTTGAAAACTGTGGTAATAAGGATATAGGTCTATAATTGTTGAATACACATTTATCACCATTTTTAAAAAGAGGAACGACCTTAGCTACTTTCATATTATCTGGAAATATTCCTGTTGAAAATGATAAGTTACATATGTATGTGAACGGCTCAATAACATGGCTCATTATGTCCTTCACAAACATCATATCCATGTCCACCCAGTCTTTCGATCTCTTGTCTGTAAGATGTTTTACTACATTCATTATTTCCTCTTTGTTAGTTCCATTTAGAAAAATACTATTTGCACAACCTGTAATTGAGTGGGTCACATTTTTATCTACTTTTGGTATCTTAGCTGCAAGGCTTGATCCAACATTCACAAAATATTGATTAAATTCATTTACAATTTCATTTTCATCATGAATTTCATCGTCGTCTTTTACAAAATATTTTGAAATACCAGTTTTTGCTTTATGATTCTTCAGGACACTATTCATTACTCGCCATGTTGCTTTCATATCACCATTACTTTTGTCTAATAATTTACTATAATATTCTTTCTTATGTTTCCTTATAATCCCCACTAATTTATTTTTATACTTTTTATATTTTTCTTCAGCGCTCTGACTTCGCAATTTCAAGAAACATGAATACAAATAATTCTTTTTTTTACAAGCATTTCTCAACCCTTTTGTCATCCATGGTTGATCAATCGTATTTCTCTTTGTGTAATTTGTTTGCACACAGTTTTTTTCGTACAGAGCTTCCAGGATATTCATAAACTCATCATATGCTCTATTCGCATCATTGACATACACATTCTTCCAGTCTTGTTTATTTAGATCCTCTTTCAGTTTTTCTAAAACTTTTTTTGACGTGTTTATGATCTTTTTCTTCATTGCGACTGCTTTTGTGATGCTTTGATCATTTTTATAGATTGTGAAAACTGGTAAATGATCACTTAGATCGGTCGTTAAGATACCACTTATCACGTCCCCATT
>JBBPBX010049737.1:0-25233 GCA_038048925.1 Garcialebias charrua
TGAAATCAAATCTCAAAAAATCGATATACCAAGAATTTCATTTAGTAAACAACATACATAAACGTACTTTGTATGCTTTTTTCAAGTCAGTAAGCTTAAAGCTCCCCTGACATCATCTTTTAACTTTCCATAAAATTGCACAACATATATATATATATTAAGATTGACCTCTGATCGTTTTTGCTAAAACAATGTGAAATGAATGAAAATTCCTCTCAAAAATAGTTTAAAATTAGCGCCGTTTTTTTTACATGGTAAATACGGATTTTCCCGTCGCGTGATTATGACGTCACATCTAGACTCGGCTCCAACGCGCACATTGAATACAATGTAGGAAGATGCAAACGCATCCGTCCAATTTAGCCATTTAAAACTTTAGATTTTAGCGGTTTGTCTTCAGAGAAGCCAAAGTTATTTCGAGTAAACAGCAGGTTATAATTTTTTTTCTGCTGCTGCTGTTTTTTGTAGACTTTTCACTTCAGGAAGTGAGCAGCTGTGTGATGAGTTACAGGAGCTGGATTGCAAGGATTTTATTGAGAGCTCGTAAATTTGAACATATTACACCCATTCTCCATAACCTCCATTGGCTTCCTGTCACCTACAGAATTCAATACAAAACTGCTCTCATTACACATCAATGCTTACATGGAACTTCACCTGACTATCTAAAGGACATTCTTGCACCATATTCATCCACCCGGTCTCTACGATCACAGAACAGTAATCTACTTCACATTCCACGAACCAAATTAAGGACCATGGGAGACAGGGCATTCTGTGTGGCTGCCCCCCGCCTATGGAACTCCCTTCCTGACTGCCTGAGAGCTCCACAGTCACTGGTTGACTTTAAAAGCGGTTTAAAGACTTTTCTTTTTAAGCAAGCCTATTCTGCCCCCGCATGATTTTATCTTTGATCTTGGTTGATAGTATTATTGATTTTACTTGATTTTATCACTTGTTTTATTTATTTATTTATTTATTTTTTAAGCAGGCCTATTCTGCCTCCACATGATTCTGTTTTTAATCTTAGTTAATACCATTATTGATTTTATTTGATTTTATCACTTGTTTTTATTGTTGTAGCACTTTGAGATTTTTATTAATGAAAAGTGCGGTATAAATTGAATTTATTATTATTATTATTATTAGGAGCTGCAAGTTGAGAGGCAGAAGGAATTCTACAACATCTAAATCGTTTCCACAGCACTGAAATGGTAATATATTAGTTAATGTTTCTAATAATTATTCAACATTAATTTATAGTTTAAAAAATTAGTCCCTTTTAAAATATCTGTTAAATATTTTAATGTTTATTCTAACATACGTTCTGAAAAACATCATTCATATTTCCAGTTGAAATTTGCATGTTTACATGCACTAAATGTTCACTAAAAATAAAAATAAAATGTTTATATGTCAATCATTAAATTTAAAAATAAATTTATATCAAATACCGTCAAAAAACATAAATTTCCATAGCTGTTTTAATAAAAATATCAGTTTGTGTTTTCAGGTTTCCAGGTCTCCAGTCCATCACAGAGACACCTGGACAGGTCTCCAGTCCATCACAGAGACACCTGGACAGGTCTCCAGTCCATCACAGAGACACCTGGACAGGTCTCCAGTCCATCACAGAGACACCTGGACAGGTCTCCAGTCCATCACAGAGACACCTGGACAGGTCTCCAGTCCATCACAGAGACACCTGGACAGGTCTCCAGTCCATCACAGAGACACCTGGACAGGTCTCCAGTCCATCACAGAGACACCTGGACAGGTCTCCAGTCCATCACAGAGACACCTGGACAGGTCTTCAGTCCATCACAGAGACACCTGGACAGGTCTTCAGTCCATCACAGAGACACCTGGACAGGTCTTCAGTCCATCACAGGGACACCTGGACAGGTCTTCAGTCCATCACAGAGACACCTGGACAGGTCTCCAGTCCATCACAGAGACACCTGGACAGGTCTCCAGTCCATCACAGGGACACCTGGACAGGTCTCCAGTCCATCACAGAGACACCTGGACAGGTCTCCAGTCCATCACAGAGACACCTGGACAGGTCTTCAGTCCATCACAGAGACACCTGGACAGGTCTCCAGTCCATCACAGGGACACCTGGACAGGTCTTCAGTCCATCACAGAGACACCTGGACAGGTCTCCAGTCCATCACAGAGACACCTGGACAGGTCTCCAGTCCATCACAGAGACACCTGGACAGGTCTCCAGTCCATCACAGAGACACCTGGACAGGTCTCCAGTCCATCACAGAGACACCTGGACAGGTCTCCAGTCCATCACAGAGACACCTGGACAGGTCTCCAGTCCATCACAGAGACACCTGGACAGGTCTCCAGTCCATCACAGAGACACCTGGACAGGTCTCCAGTCCATCACAGAGACACCTGGACAGGTCTCCAGTCCATCACAGAGACACCTGGACAGGTCTCCAGTCCATCACAGAGACACCTGGACAGGTCTCCAGTCCATCACAGAGACACCTGGACAGGTCTCCAGTCCATCACAGAGACACCTGGACAGGTCTCCAGTCCATCACAGAGACACCTGGACAGGTCTCCAGTCCATCACAGAGACACCTGGACAGGTCTCCAGTCCATCACAGAGACACCTGGACAGGTCTCCAGTCCATCACAGAGACACCTGGACAGGTCTCCAGTCCATCACAGAGACACCTGGACAGGTCTCCAGTCCATCACAGAGACACCTGGACAGGTCTCCAGTCCATCACAGAGACACCTGGACAGTCTCCAGTCCATCACAGAGACACCTGGACAGGTCTCCAGTCCATCACAGAGACACCTGGACAGGTCTCCAGTCCATCACAGAGACACCTGGACAGTCTCCAGTCCATCACAGAGACACCTGGACAGGTCTCCAGTCCATCACAGAGACACCTGGACAGGTCTCCAGTCCATCACAGAGACACCTGGACAGGTCTCCAGTCCATCACAGAGACACCTGGACAGGTCTCCAGTCAAGACATCTCAGCTGCATTTTTTTGACCAAACAGGACGGTTTAAATCAAACGGATTCATAAAGATGCATCTAAAATTGTTTTTGTTTTAAATAAATGTAAATTTACAACAAAATAAAAAAATCTTGATGGATAAAAATACACAAATAAAAACTAGTTAAAAATATACAAGCATTAATTTTGGCACCATATGCAGATTCTATAAGATTTCATCAAAAACAAACCTTTAAAGGGGACCACACATGCAAAATGCACTTTTTGATGTTTTTTTACTAAACTTTGGGTATTTACTTCATAAAAAAACAGTCCTTGTGCCAAAAAAATGCACCCAGTGGTTTATTTACTCTAAGTAGATTTATTTGTCTGTGATATAAACGGTCAGGTTCTCACTTCCTGCGGTTTGTTACGTCACAAACCGCAGCCAATCACCTCAAACCTGACCAGCCCCTCACCTAGCAACCCCTGGTTAGGTCCAGCCCCTCACCTAGCAACCCCTAGTTAGGCTCAACCCACTTCTGTATGAAACACATGACGGTTGTTTTTCATGATTTCATCTCATCTTTTGTTTATATGTTCTTAATTTCATGTGTACAGCACTTTGTTGCAGCTGCGGTTTTTTTAAATGGCTTTATAAATAAAGTATAAGTGTTATTTTTATGTTTTAGTTCAATTTTTAGTGTATTTGCGATCGCTCACAACGCGCAGCCGGCAAAAATTAAACGAGCAGACCCCCGTCGTAGGGACCGGCGTCAACGGGACCATCTTCTGGCACGATGGAGCGGAGCTTCAAGTGTACAGCCTCGTTGCAGCCTGGCAGAAGCCTCGCAGCAGCGAGGACCTTCTCCTTACGGATTAATTTAAGGGAGACACTTGTTGAACTTTGTGTTGTCTTGACTGGAACAGCGATAACTCCCAAAATCTCCGCGTGAACGAGCGGAGCTGGCGAAAACCGGAAGAGGAACAAGCTAACATTAGCATCGGATTCGGGTGGTCTCATGCTAAAAGGAGCAGCAAATTGCGGCGCGCTCAGACGGGTTTCGGTAAGTTATCTTAAGCTAACACTAACAGTAAGTCAAATGAGTAATAAAAAAAGAGCTAATTTTAAAACAACAACACATTATACAGATACTGGCTGTTACAGAGGGCGTAAACAGATCGTTGAAGGGCGTGGACTTCAGAACTTCAATCAGAACCAGTCGTTCAAAACGAAAGTTAAAAATGGCAGAATTAAAAAGGGTATAATTGATTATCTAAGAATTATTTTGTGTATTAAATTGAATGAACACTGTTTTTTAACCCCAAAGAAATACCATAAAAATTTTAAAAACATATATGTGGTCCCCTTTAACAATTTTAATAAAAACTGAACAAGTCAAAATGATGCTGGTTTACTTTCTTTCCTAAACATGTCACCATAAAACATTTTTTATTTTGAAGCCTTAAAAAAGACAACACTCAAATGAAGCATCACAAAATGTTTATTCTCATAGTTTGAATGAGCTTGTTTTCACTTTAACAGCAGGGTCGTGTTCTCCCTCTTCGTTTCTGTTGTTTTAGTTCTCCATGGGCAAGAAGAGTTGAACAAAGAGACGTGTCAGCGGATTCAGATGACGTGTAGGGAGATTTGATCACATCATCCAACACCTTAAACAGAAAAGCGGGGCTTTGTTATATATGTACCAGTAATAAAGTATTTATATGATTTAAAAAATTGGGGTGAATATCATTTATTGTTTGAATTGACAGGTTTCCAGTCCATCACAGGGACACCTGGACAGGTGTCCAGTCAAGACATCTCAGCTGCATTTTTTGGACCAAACAGGACGGATGAAATCAAACTGATTCAAACATCTAAAAGTGTTTTTGTTTAAAATAAATGTAAATTTACAACAAAATAAAAAAATATTGATGGATAAAAATACACAAATAAAAACTAGTTAAAAATTTCAGAACGTATGTTAGAATAAACATTAAAATATTTAACAGATATTTTAAAAGGGACTAATTTTTTAAACTATAAATTAATGTTGAATAATTATTAGAAACATTAACTAATATATTACCATTTCAGTGCTGTGGAAACGATTTAGATGTTGTAGAATTCCTTCTGCCTCTCAACTTGCAGCTCCTGTAACTCATCACACAGCTGCTCACTTCCTGAAGTGAAAAGTCTACAAAAAACAGCAGCAGCAGAAAAAAAATTATAACCTGCTGTTTACTCGAAATAACTTTGGCTTCTCTGAAGACAAACCGCTAAAATCTAAAGTTTTAAATGGCTAAATTGGACGGATGCGTTTGCATCTTCCTACATTGTATTCAATGTGCGCGTTGGAGCCGAGTCTAGATGTGACGTCATAATCACGCGACGGGAAAATCCGTATTTACCATGTAAAAAAAACGGCGCTAATTTTAAACTATTTTTGAGAGGAAATTTCATTCATTTCACATTGTTTTAGCAAAAACGATCAGAGGTCAATCTTAATATATACATATGTTGTGCCATTTTATGGAAAGTTAAAAGATGATGTCAGGGGAGCTTTAAAGAAATAGTTTTTTACATTTTTCCTGCTAAATTCCGAAATCTGGAGGTCAGGAAGGAAATGACGCATATTTGAAGGAAGTGACGCATATCTGTCCTCCGCGCTACTTTCTAAATAACACTGAAGCTACAAACCCGTCATTTAAAATGGAAGCAGAAGACTTTTTTGAATCCGAAGAAATGCATGAACACCTAGTGTGGGTAATGGATTTACAACCATATCAGTTTGAACCTGAACCGACAGCTGGATCTCAGAATTCTGATGAGTCCAATGACAGAGTTGGCAACGTGGAATGGTAAGAATAAAAATTATAGCAAATATGTGTCTGAGCTGAACTTTTCTTTAATAAATGAACGTAATTGTGAAATGAGCTGGATTTGAAAATTTGTTTCGCTAGCTACGTCTGATGAAACAAAACGTGCACGCGCAGCACCAGACATGCAGTAGCAGTGAACAGACCTGCATGTACCGGTATTTTAATTTTAGCAGGATAAAGACCTAAAAGATATATATTTGTTAGCTGACTTTTTTTAAGAGTGTGTCTCAGTTAAATTTTTGTTAATAAATGATTACAAAGCAGCTTATTTTAGAACGTATATAACACCGAGCGCGCACACAGAAAACAGCATTTCCGCTTTTCATTGCGAGCTGACTTTCATTACAATTTAATTACAGAAACGCCTAAAAAAACATTTGTCAGCAAATCAGCAATGTAAAAAAGGTGTTGAGGTAATTATGACCAAATGCAACTTAATTGTCAGTTTGATGTGATGAAATGTTTTTTGTTTACAATATAAATGAAGCTATACACAATACTGTATGAGGGACAATCGTGGCCCGACCTACGTCATACCTGGGAGTGAGAGCAGGCAGGGGGAGGGGTGTCAAAAACACCCGATGAGATTTTTTTCACTTTGCAAATGCTAAATTTGAGTTCGGATGACATTTTTGACTTGTGAAAATTTCTCAACAAGCTTATTTTATGCTTTTCATTAGACTACTATTAGCTTAAAAACACTTTTCATTTCTCCTTTAAAGGATTTTAGGTGCGCTTTATAGTCTGAAAAACACGGTAACTTGTTTTCAGTGGAAATATCAGATTATATGTATAAAAACAGGATCAAGTTTTAAAGAGATTTATTCCTGATCTTCCATTCAATACATTTAAGAAATAAAATCCTAACTTTGTCAGACAAATCACATTAGTTTAATGACAGAGGACAATTTTGACTCTGAGAAATTCAAAACATGTCAAATAACATAGACACAATCTTAGCCACCTCTGACAAAAATCATTTTAATTTTTAAATCACTTAAAGGTTGGGTCAGTTGGTAGAGATGTTGCCTCTCAGTGAGAAGGTTGCCAGATTGAATCCCAGCTGGGTGGCCCATTCTGGGTGGAGTTTGCATGTTCTCTCTCTGCATGTGTGGATTTTCTTCGGGTGCCTTCCACAGCCCAAAACATGCATGTTAGGCTGATAGGTAACTCTAAAGTGTCCCTATGTGAGTGAGACTGCAAATGGTTGTCTCATTTGTCTCTATGTGTCCCTGTGATGGACTTGAGTCCTGTCCAGGCTGTCCCCCTCCTGTGCAGAGACTGATGGACATGGGCACCAGTGACTCCTGCAGCCCAGAAAGGAAGAAGCAGGTGAGCCTGGTTCTTCTGGAGGTTTCTTCCTGTCAAAAGAGAGTTTTTTCATTTCCACTGTCTTATGTGTGCTTGCCCAGAATAAAACGGAGAGTCAATCTGTTTGCTTCCTTAGAAAGATAACTTTTCAAACTGGCATTGTATAATACTTTGTATTATTATTATTATTATTATTATTATTATTATTATTATTATTATTATTATTATTATTATTATTATTATTATTATTATTATTATTATACAGTATGTCAGTGTTTTAGTCCAGTGCCCTGACCCATGTTTCTTGTAAACTGGCACTCTATAAATAAACTGAATTGAAATAAACTGAATGAAAACTTGAGGGCTGCTTTGGTTTCAGAATAAAGTTCAAAACTTTTATGTAAACATGAAAAAGACAGAAAAGGCTTTTATTATCTTGTTATGATGGGTTTCAATAAAATACTGGCATTGAAAAACTCTCTAAGCTATAAAGTGGAAATATGATTGTTACAGAAGGATGAATATTGTAATATATATGGGTATTTATTAATATTCTTCATCTGTGATCTAAAAAAATCCTTCCATTTGCTCTATAGTGAATGTCAATTACAGCAGCATTTGATGAGGATTTTAATCAGTCAATACTTCATGTAGCCACCAATAGTTTAAAATAGCTTTGCATTTTCAGTCTGTATCAAGGGGTATGCAACCTTTACAATCAAAAGAGCCATTTTTATATCTTTGTTCACTAAATTAAAAGTGTTCAGAGCCGCAACATACTACAACTGTGGTTATCAACTGGTGGCCCATGGGCCACTTTAGGTTTGTTGGAAGGGGCTTTTGTGGCCGCTAGGGGTGACATTATAAAAATAAAATAACTAATCATTTCAATTTTTACAATTTAAGACAAATGAAAAAAAATTTTTTTAAAGAGAGGGTTTGTTAATTAATAAAAGCTATGACCTATACAAACCGTTGTTTTGTTGTGGAAAAATGAATTAAGTATAGAAATAAAGCATGAAGTTAAAGTTTTACTCCTTGTACTTGTTCCAGTATCCACATACAGTACTGTATTTGCAAATGAAATAACATAAAAACTGCTAAAACTACGGTAGTTGTTTTTTTTACAGTTTGTATAACAAGAATTCAGTTTTGTTCAAAGCTCGAAAGAGCCACTGCAGAGGGACCAAAGCGAGGACGAGGAACTTTCTCATTTGCGGTTCTCAATTTCTCAGTTGTCCTGACTGAGAAAGCTCCTCAAATGAGTGACCAAATGTTTTCAGCACACAAGAAGAAAAAAGAGTTGAGTTGTTTAAAAACAGGGGTTAAGGTAGAGTTTCATTTAGGCAAAACAAAAAAAAAATCCGACCTGACCCGGCCCCAGCCCTAGCCTGTAGCCATCATTTTTTAACCCCACCCGACCCGACTAATTAACAGTAATTACAGGTCAGAACCCGAAACAACCCAGACATTTTTAATTAAGTTTTGATTGCTTAAAGGTTGGTTGATTCACTGAATAAAAGGGGTAGAAGATCCAAGCTGAGGGAGTGTTTGTCCTTTCATGGTCGTCAAAGCGCATTAAATCCCTGCTTCTGCCTGCATTCTGCATTATTCAGGCACGGACCCTGCTCTGACATGTTTGCTTTGGGATCTCATCTGTTTTGGGTCATCGGCTGCTCGCGTCTGCTGAGTGCAGCCGCTGAACATCCCTCTGGGTGCTGGATCGCTTCCTGTCAGTACAGTCCATCTGAAGCTTAACTCAACTTTATTTTACCTCTTTCAAGGTGGTCAGCTCGCGGTGAAATGGCTGTGTGCAGCTGGTGAAGGTATGGCAAGCCATGTTGCCATATAATTGAATCGCGGCTGATCCCCTGACAATCAAAAGCCCGACACCGACCCGGCAAGCCCATCCAGCACATTATCATGGACTGACCCGACGTGAATTTGGGCCGGGCCTGGCTGGACTTCAGGCCCGGGTTAGAAATGACAGCTCTAGTTGAAGGTCTGACTGTTAACTGCCATGCCAGCTATCAGCTGTTCAGTAAATATTACTGTGTGAAGTGTATTAAATATTGCATTGACGTTGTTTATTTATGATACATTTTTACTGTGAATATATGTTCAGTATTTGTTCTGTTTATCATAAGATTTTAGATAAAAGGTGCTGAGACAAACTCAACAAAGAGGATATAAAATCTTTCCTTTTTAACTTCTGCACTAAAGAAGAAAAAGTCAAAATTTTGAAGATTTCAAGCACAAAGCTTATGGCAGAATCTTTTTTTTGCCTTTTTTCAGGGGATTCAGAAAAAAAAAACAGTTTAATATGGAAAGCACTGAATCACACGTTTTCTTAAGACACGTTTTACTCTCAGGTACTGTATATATTTTTCAACTGGACCCATGAAACAGTCTCCATTCTCTATTAACAGTGAAAGTAAACAGTTGAAGTTGTAGCTGACCATGACGTAAAATGAGCTGTCCGCTGAAATCATAAATATTTTCCAGCAGGACCCTGAGTCATCCCGCTTTTGCTTTTCCAAAAACCATTTCCATGTTGGCTGTCATAATATTTTTGGATCTCAATGTCAATATCAGTTTTATTTATAAAATACTTAATGAATAGCAAAAGCTGCAACAAAGAGCTGTACAGCAAAAGTTTTAATTTGTTTATAAATTTTGCAAAAACTTGATTTCTTTTTATTACTGCTCGCAGCTGAAGGTGAAAGGGCAATGATGTTTTGCCCGTGTCTGCGTGTGCATGCGTAAAATGCACATTTTGTGACCCACAGGACAGATTTTAATAATAGTAATAGTAATATTTTGGTAATGGCTATAACTAATTTTTTTACAGATATTGAGCTAAAATTGGGTGTGGTAGTAGCTGAGAGCCTTCCTGAAAACGTACTGAGAGTGCAACTATGACGACAACTGTTGCAGTCAACAATGCCTGTTAGCAAAATATCTCATGAATCATTGGACATATTTTTGTAAAACTTTCAGGAAGTAATCATTGACGTTTGGAATCAACTGAAAACTGCCACAGCTAGTCTACATTTACTAACATCAGCTGTAACTTCCTTAAAATTAGGTAATGATGTAGTTTATGTGGTAGTAGTAGTTGTCATTTATTCATAATACATATACAAGCATTAATATTTCACAAGCCCTGGCAGCCATCATGAACTAAAACTGTAAAAAAGGTGTCAGGCAATATACGTTAGCTCAAGCAATGCTAGGCTTTTGTTCGTAAATATGGTTCCCCATACATATATTCAATAATTTTATGGTTCTTTTATAATCTGAAAAATGTAAGTGACAAGTTCCAATAAAGTTCAGTCAGGTCATCTGCACCGTGTCTTTTTTTTTTTCTGAGACAATTCATCCTTCATCCAAAGGACTTCATCAGTCTGAGGAGTCACAAGCAAACTGAATCCCACAAGCAGCACACGGATCGTGGGAAAAAACAATTTGCTGGTGATAAGATGGTTTCTGGGGCCTGCCTCTCTCCTGTTGACTCCTCTGAGGCAGCCATAGCCAAAGTGGTTCAAAACATCAAAGTTCATGCTCAATAATCCAGGTACAAATCCAACAATGTTCATCTGGACGGTTTCTTTTTTTGCTGAGACAATTCATCCTTCAGCCAAAGGAGTTCATCAGTCCGAGGAGACAAAAACAAACTGAATCCCACAAGCAGCACATTTTCATAGTGAAAAAAAACTGTTTGATTGTCATCTGGATGGTTTTTTTTTTTTGCTTAGACGTTTCGTCCTTCACCCAAAGGACTTAATTAGTCCGAGGAGCCACAAAGAAACCGAGTCCCACAAGCACCATAGTTGAAAAAACAAAACAGTTTGCTGGCGATAAGATGGTTTCTGGGGCTGCCCTCTCCCCCGTCGACTCCTCTGAGGCAACCATAGCCAAAGTGGTTCAAAACATCAAAGTTCATGCTCAATAATCTAGGTACAAATCCAACAATGTTCAGTCAGGACGGTTTCTTTTTTGCTGAGACAATTCATCCTTCATCCAAAGGACTTCATCAGTTCGAGGAGCCAAAAACAAACTGAATCCCACAAGCAGCACACTTGCATAGTGAAAAAAGCAAAACAGTTTGATTGTCATCTGGACGGTTTCTTTTTTTTGCTGAGATGTTTCATCCTTCATCCAAAGGACTTGGTCAGTCCAAGGAGCCACAAACAAACTGAGTCCCACAAACACCATAGTTGAAAAAAAAAAACCAGTTTGCTGGTGATCAGATGGTTTCTGGGGCTCTCCGCCATCAACGCTGATGAAGTCCTTTGGATGAAGGACGAAACGTCTCAGCAAAAAAAAAAATGTCCTGATGACCTGACTGAACATTGTTGGATTAGTACCTGGATTACTGAGCATGAACTTTGATGTTTTGAACCACTTTGGCAATAGCTGTCTCAAAGGAGTTGATGGGGGAGAGGGTGGGTGCCAGAAACCTTTTTATGACCAGCAAACTGTTTTTTTTTTCTTCACTATGGTGGTTGTGGGACTCAGTTTCTTTGCTGTCCCTCAGACTGATGAAGTTCTTTGGATGAAGAACGAAACATCTCAGTAAAAAAAAAAGAAACCATCCAGATGACCTGACTGAACAATGTTGGATTTTTTACCTGTCATTGAGCATGAACTTTGATAACTATCAAGTTGTTCACTTTAAACGACCCTCCATTCAGTCCCACCTGCAGGTCATCCAGAATGATGTAAGCAAGTTCCCATCACGTTTTCTTATTAATGTCCGCTCCACGTTGGGCTCTGAGCTACATAAACACCTACACACATGTTCATAATGCGCACGCAGTCACTGTGTGGGCCCAGATTGACCTGTGTGTGTTAACCTGACACACACACATAACAAGGCATCCTTCCTCTGCTCCCCACCCTGCTGCTTGGTCCCCATTGAGGGGAAATGGAAGATCCACATGGAGCTCGCGACACCGCGGGCCCTTTCCCCCAGTCGCCAAGACCAGAGGAAACCGCCAGGCACATTAACTTGAACAGGTGCAGCGAGTGGGGGCTTGTTTTCTCTCCATCGGCTCCTCAGGAAATCATAAAGCAAATATATTGCTGGTGGATGGTTTTCGGGGTGCCCTGTGAGCAAACTGAGAGGGGAAATGGATCAACGAGCGGCCACTGGGGACAGTAAATCAACAGGCTAAAAGGAGAGCTGAATGTACTGTGGAGGCCCCAGGAGCCCAGCCCAAGGCCGGGGCCTCTGTCAGTCAGAGTCTGGTGTTAATGTCAAAGCCAGCTGGACTTGGCCAAATGCGCCTATAAGGAAATGATTGAGCTGTCTGTGTCAATCGCCAGTGCACCACTAGAGGCCATCATGTCACAGGCCAGTCTTTTTGGGGAACTCAAAGTTTTAGTTTTTTTGCCTGACATTAAAAAGAAAATTAGATTTTATAGGCTGCTCAAACGCATTGCAGAAGCTGTTAGTCATTCCATATTTGGGGAAATAAGCCTTAAAAGTAACTTCCATTACAAAAAAATAATAATAATAATCTAAAAGGAAAAGGTCATGTTTGGTGAGATTAACTTGTATTTTGTGGCTCATCACTAATTGATTGGTTTTGCCTGTTAAAGCTGCAGGAAGATCGCCACGTCCTGTCAAACGCTTCGGCGCACACACATTTCTCAGAGACTGGAAAGCACTTTCTCTGCTACTGCACTTAATTCAATCATCGTCAATCAGGAACATGTGGTGGCCTGGCCTGCGCCTCCCCTGCCCACCACCCTGCACCACAGTGCCACACACACTCCCCCTTTTTCTCTCAGTTAGTTTACAAATTAGAGCAGCTGAGGGTTGCTGCTACTTCATGCAGGACCGTTCCCCCACAGAGTCTGTCTGAATGGGGCTTTCTTATGAACTGGAGACACAAGCTGGTCCAACCCAATTTTTCTGACTGAGCATTTCAACACGTCGTGCAGAAAAACAGCTGTACTACAAATTAGTACGCTTTCAGTGACAATGATAAATGCGCTACTTGAACTATGCAAAAGTTTAAAAGATCACTGAACAATCTCTTCTTTGCAAAAGCACACACACATGCACGTGCACACACGAATAACGTGAAACCTCAGGCATCTCAAACCCATCCGCATATCAGAAAAGGCAGAACATTTATGATCCGGTGTGCGATTGCTGCACTTAATCATCTGTCACTTTATATACTGTTACCGGAGTAGAAAAGGAGGGCATTGCGCAATTCAATATCTATTGTTGAGAGACAGCTGACAAGTGACCAAGCGTGAAATAAAGTGAGCTTTAGGTGCTGACTGATTTAAAAGCATGTTGAAAACTGCATCAGGCTGAGTACAAAAGCAGAATTTATTAATTTATACCTGAAAATGTACTTTTTATTTATTTTTGTACCACATATAATGACGTATAACATACCATTTACACAGGACAGGCAGTTGGATGGATTGTCCAGATTGTTTCTGCAGAAATGTAAGTTTTCTGCTAGAGGAGTCCCAGGACACAATGAAGGTGCACAGCTAGCTGCTAGCGCTGCTATATGAGCTCACCAAACTTCTATGTAAACAACCGGTATGCCAATGTCTACCATTCACTGAGGAATTTAAATACAGTATTTTCCGGCATAGAAGTTGCACCTTTTTGCCTAATTTGTATGCCCTGCGACTTATAGGGCGAAGCGACATATTTATGGATTTTTTCCCCATAATTTTAGACCAATTTTTGGCTGAGATATGACCGTTTTTCATTTTGGAAAAAAATGGTGCAGTACCAATTTCGGCCACTAGGGGCGCAGGCAGTACCACTTTCGGCCGCTAGTGTCCACCGACCGTTCCCAGCTCATGTGTCCGAAGGAAGCCTCCTCTGGTCGGACTCACTCTGTCGCAGCAGGGCCTCCTGAACTCTGGAGGTATAATGCCGGTTACCCACTGCACAACTCGAAACGCGCCTGCCGTCCCCTTTTGGCCGCTGGTCACGGTCCCACTGAACCACTGAACACCGTCTGATGACGTACACTAGGGGGTAGCAGAGGGAGGGGTCTCTGGCTTGTTTTCCGGGTTCAGTTGTTGTTTTAACTGCACCTCCGACGGTCTTCGATGAGATTAAAACTTTTTTTTATGTTTGGGGTGATCTACACTGGAGAGGACAGCAGCCTGTCAGCAGCAACTGTAAAAATGCCACGTTTCTTACCGGAGTTTGGTTCCAATTCCTGGAGGCTCGATCCGGTGAGTTTAAAAAGTCCGAAAAAAGTCCCGTTGTGGTTGTGTAATCAGATAGCGAGGCTCTCCCGACTGTTTGCCGGATGCGTCGAGCCGCCAGAGATCAACATTTGGGACGTCGGCGGCTCGACGGCGACGCGCGCGTGCGTGTGCAGGCTGCCCCCGCGCCGCTTCGATCACTTGAATCGCGCCGCTTCCTTGTTCGCCGTGACTCCACGCGTCTCCTCCATAGACTTTGAATGTAAACCGGCCGCTTCGGCCGCTCGACAAAGGGGGCAGTGGGTAACAGGCATAACTGTTACCTCAGTGTTTGACTGTTAGCAAAATATCTCATGAACCACCGGACAGATTTTGATGAAACTTACAGAAAGTAATCACTGGATGGACATTTACAACCTATTAGCTATTAGCTGTAGGAGATGTTTGAGCTAAAATTCGATTTATTTATAATTTATTTTCGTAGCGCGCGCGACCGTTTGGAAGACCATCAAAGCAAAACAATTTAAATCCAGCTAATTTGAACATCACGTTAATTTTTAAAGGAAAAGTTAAGCTCAGAAACACTTTTACTATAATGTCAGCTAACATTTTTTTTTAGGGGTTTGTCCTCCTAAATTTTAAATAGATGCAGGTCTGTTCGTTGCACTGCATGTCTGTTGCTGCGCATGCTCGTTTTGTTGAGACGCCGTAGCGAAACTAATTTTTAAATCCAGCTCATTTCACAATTACGTTCATTTATTAAGGATAAGTTCAGCTAAGACACATCTTTGCTATAATTTTCAGCAGACAAATAATTGTTTTTAAGTGTTAATCTTGTTAAAGTCCTTCCTGCACGCTCCTGTGGCCGCCATTTGGCTGTCGATCCATTTTGGGCAAAACACTAGCCCACATTTCCGGGTTGTCAGCGGTGACGCGTTACGTCAGCGGTGACGTAGGTGTGACTTATAGGGCGAAGCGACATATTTACGGATTTTTCCAATTTATTGGACATAATGGGACAATGCGACTTATAGGGCAGAAAATATGGTAGTAAGTGTTTGTTGGGGAGGCGAGATGGGGGTAGAGGTAGGGCAGCCAACCCAAGACCCAAAAGTCCCAGGTTAGATCCCCAGACATTCCCACGTGTCGTGGTGTCTTTGAGCAAGACACCCATTCTCCAATTGCTCCCTGGGTGCTCACATAGCCCAATGCTCCACCTGGGTGTTTTCCAGGTGTGATGGGTTAAATACAGAGAACCAGTTTCACCATTGTATGGGAACATAGCATGATGACAACACCTAGCACTTACTTACTTGTAGTTTTTGACATAGGTGTTTTTCTGGTCTAGAACTGAACAGAATTGGGGGGGGGTGGAATCCCTGTAATGTCACTTGATTGTTGATATGTTTTACTGCCTATCCATGCTGCTGATCTCATGCTGCTGATCTGTTTCATGCTGCTGTATTCATTCGTACTCATCACAGACTCATGTTTGTGCTGCTGTTGTTCGACGTATTGTTTTTTTTGTTTATTGTTTTGTACTATTAGGGCTAGCGTATTTTGAGTTTAGCATGTTCAACCTTTATTTAGCCAAGTTAATCTCATTGAGCCTCGAGGACTCATTTACAAGAGAGACCTGTCTACAAACTAAAGATTGAAAGCAATGAAAGCATAAAGAAAGCATAGTTCACATCTTAGATCTTATTACTGTTTTTGTTTTGCAGTTTGAGTGTGACTGGGACCCATCCATCTATACATCCATCCATCCATCTTCTTCTGCTTATCCGGGGTCGGGTCGCGGGGGTAGCAGCCTAAGTAGGGAGGCCCAGACTTCCCTCTCCCCAGCCACTTGGAGCAGCTCCTCCGGGGGAATCCCAAGGCGTTCCCAGGCCAGCCGAGAAACATAGTCCCTCCAGCGTGTCCTGGGTCTTCCTCTGGGTCTCCTCCCGGTGGGACATGCCCGGAACACCTCACCAGGGAGGCGTCCAGGAGGCATCCTAACCAGATGCCCGAGCCACCTCAACTGGCTCCTCTCGATGTGGAGAAGCAGCGGCTCTACTCCGAGTCCCTCCCGGATGACTGAGCTTCTCACCCTATCTCTAAGGGAGAGTCCAGACACCCTGCGGAGAAAACTCATTTCAGCCGCTTGTATCCGAGATCTTGTTCTTTCGGTCATAACCCAAAGCTCATGACCATAGATGAGGGTGGGAACGTAGATCGATCGGTAAATTGAGAGCTTTGCCTTTTGACTCAGCTCTCTCTTCACCACGACAGACCGGTACAGCGCCCGCTTCACTGCGGACGCTGCACCTATCCGCCTATCGATCTCACGCTCCAGTTTTCCCTCATTCGTGAACAAGATCCCGAGATACTTAAACTCCTCCACTTGGGGCAGGACCTCCTCCCCGACCCGGAGAGGGCATGCTACCCTTTTCCGGCTCAAGACCATGGCCTCGGATTTGGAGGAACTGATCCTCATCCCGGCCGCATCACACTCGGCTGCAAACCGCTCCAGTGAAAGTTGTAAATCACGAACTGATGAAGCCAGTAGGACCACATCATCTGCAAAAAACAGAGAAGCGATTCTAAGGTCACCAAAACGGATCCTCTCAACACCTTGGCTGCGCCTAGAAATTCTGTCCATAAAAGTTATGAACAGAATCGGTGACAAAGGGCAACCTTGGCGGAGTCCAACTCTCACCGGAAACGAGCCTGACTTACTGCCGGCAATGCGGACCAAGCTCTGACACCGGTCGTACAGGGACCTAACAGCCCTTATCAAAGGGCCTGGTACCCCATACTCCCGGAGTACCCCCCACAGAACCCCCCGAGGGACGCGGTCGAATGCCTTCTCCAAGTCCACAAAGCACATGTAAACTGGTTGGGCAAACTCCCACGCACCCTCCAGGACCCTGTTGAGGGTGTAGAGCTGGTCCAGTGTTCCACGACCAGGACGAAAACCACACTGCTCCTCCTGAATCCGAGGTTCGACTATCCGACGGACCCTCCTCTCCAGAACCCCTGAATAGACCTTACCAGGGAGGCTTAAGAGTGTGATCCCCCTATAGTTGGAACACACCCTACGGTCCCCCTTTTTGAATAGGGGAACCACCACCCCAGTCTGCCAATCCAAGGGAACTGCCCCCGATGTCCACGCGATATTGCAGAGTCGCGTAAGCCAACACAACCCTACAACATCCAGAGCCCTAAGGAACTCCGGGCGAATCTCATCCACCCCCGGAGCCTTGCCACCGCGGAGCTTTTTAACCACCTCGGCGACCTCAGCACCAGAGATCGGAGAACCCGACCCAAAGTCCCCAGGCTCCGCTTCCTCAGTGGAAGACGTGCCAGTAGGATTGAGGAGGTCTTCGAAGTATTCCGCCCACCGACTCACAACATCCCGAGTTGAGGTCAGCAGCACGCCACCCCCACCATAAATGGTGTTGGTCGCGTACCTCTTTCCCCCCCTGAGACGCCGGATGGTGGACCAGAATCGCCTCGAAGCCGTACGGAAGTCATTCTCCATGGCCTCTCCGAACTCCTCCCACGCCCGAGTTTTTGCCTCAGCAACCACCCGAGCCGCATGCCGCTTGGACTGCCGGTACCTATCAGCTGCTTCCGGGGTCCCACAAGCCAAAAAGGCCCAATAGGACTCCTTCTTCAGCCTGACAGCATCCCTCACTGCCGGTGTCCACCACCGGGTTCGAGGGTTGCCACCACGACAGGCACCAACAACCTTGCGGCCACAGCTCCGATAAGCTGCCTCGACAATAGAGGCGCGGAACATGGCCCACTCGGACTCCATGTCCCCCGCCTCCCTCGGAACGTGTTCAAAGCTCTCCCGGAGGTGGGAGTTAAAGCTCCGTCTTACGGGAGACTCTGCCAGACGTTCCCAGCAGACCCTCACAATACGTTTGGGTCTGCCAGGTCTGACCGGCATCCTCCCCCACCATCGGAGCCAACTCACCACCAGGTAGTGGTCAGTTGACAGCTCCGCCCCTCTCTTCACCCGAGTGTCCAAGACATGCGGCCGCAGATCAGATGAGACGACAACAAAGTCGATCATCGAACTGCGACCTAGGGTGTCCTGGTGCCAAGAGCACATATGGACACCCTTATGCTTAAACATGGTGTTCGTTATGGACAATCCATGACGAGCACAGAAGTCCAATAACAGAACACCACTCTGGTTCAGATCAGGGGGGCCGTTCCTCCCAACCACACCCCTCCAGGTCTCACTGTCATTGCCCACGTGAGCGTTGAAGTCCCCCAGTAGAACAAGGGAGTCCCCAGGAGGCGCACTCTCCAATACCCCCTCCAAGGACTCCAAAAAGGGTGGGTAGTCTGAGCTGCCGTTTGGTGCATAGGCACAAACAACAGTCAGAGCCCGTCCCCCCACACGTAGGCGAAGGGAGGCTACCCTCTCGTTCACCGGGGTGAACCCCAACGTACAGGCACCAAGATGGGGGGCAACCAGTATGCCCACTCCTGCTCGGCGCCTCTCACCAGGGGCAACTCCAGAGTGGAAGAGTGTCCAACCCCTCTCAAGGAAACTGGTTCCAGAGCCAGAGCCATGCGTTGAGGTGAGTCCGACTATTTCTAGTCGGAACCTCTCAACCTCACACACTAGCTCAGGCTCCTTCCCCACCAGAGAGGTGACATTCCATGTCCCAATGGCCAGCTTCTGTAGCCGAGGATCAGACCGCCAGGGTCCCCGCCCTCGGCCACCACCCATCTCACATTGCACCCGACCCCTTTGGCCCCTCCCACAGGTGGTGAGCCCATGGGAAGGGGGACCCACGTCTCCTCTTCGGGCTGTGCCCGGCCGGGCTCCATGGGTAAAAGCCCGGCCACCAGGCGCTCGCCAGCGTGCCCCACCTCCGGGCCTGGCTCCAGAGTGGGGCCCCGGTGACCCGCGTCCGGGCGAGGGAAAACTTAGTCCATTTATTGCACTCATCATAGGGGTTTTTGGGCTGCACTTTGTCTGGTCCCTGGGACCCTGTCTGGTGACTGGGACCTTGTGTACACAATTTCGTTCCATCACATGTACCAAATGATGCGAATGAAAATAAAGAAACCTTGACCTTGACCTTGAACGGGGAATGCAAGACATTTGAACATTTTGGTGTAAGATATTCAAGTGAGTATAGTTTACTCAAATGATTGGGGTGGCCTGTGGGGTGGCTGAAGATTAATATTTGGTGGCCAAGGCCACCACTGACCACCCCCTGGCTCCATCGTTGCATCTGGTTATGAATAAAACTTCTTCCACTCGCCTCCACATCCATCACTTGGTGCCATCTCAAACAAGCAAAGAAAAAGAAAAACAAACTACCGGTACTTCTATTCTTTTACTGAGTGTAACTCATACCCATAAGAGGTTTTATGCACCAATAGCATTAAAGTTGAGCATATTTGCATTCCCTGTTTAATTCCAGGCCAGAAAAACTTGTAAAACTCATCCTGTGAACTACAACTACAAACAGCTTTTCAAATCCCTCACTGATGGGGACATCTGCACCCAACCCATTTCATTTAATATGGCAGAAATCCACTTAATCTCACTGCCAATTTGACTAGAAACGTTATTACTCCAAAATGTCATTCAAAGAATCATCTACAACAGGTAAGATATTATTTGTTCATAACATTTCTGCAAAAACTCACTTCAAAAGATCTGAATTGTTGGTTTAGAGTGCTCTAAACCATTTTTTTATTCTCAGAAGTTGTGCAACTGGTTCTCAAACTATTAACACCTGAAAACAATGAGGTTGTGTCATTTCAAGCACTGTTTGCGCTCTAAAATATAAAACGGGAAGTTCAGTTGGAGCAGAAGCACCATGTGAAACGTGTTAGTGCACCGTACAATTGTTCGAACCAAGAACTTGCAATCTCTGTGCAGTTAGGGCAAATAAATCGTTTTTTGTTTTACCATGGGTGCTTCAGTGACAGCAGGGGTTTTGTCACTCATCCATATTTAATGGCAAAGCTGTGTAAAGCCACATTTATTCAGAGATTTGGTTAGGCAAGATGGTATGATCAGACATGCTGAACTCACACAGACAGTCGCAACCATCAAAAGTTACACAAACTGATGTAATGCCTCCAAATCCAATTAGATTAATTTCCTAAATGGGGATTTGAACAGTGCCAGGCAACCCAACGTGCACTCCAGAGAGCTCTACAAACATCCTTGATTGTACAATTTACAGAGAATGCAGGATGAATCCAGGTAGTTACTTTAAACCGTAATATCTATCATGGATGAAAAGAAAAACACATCAACAGCAGAAAATCTCAGGATGTGCATTATAGAGGAACACAATAATTTTCAAATTTGCAAATGGAAACAAGTACTGGTAAATGCTTTGCAAACCAGTTTCCCTTTTTTGCATTCTAGGTACACGTACAGTAATTGAGGATTTCCACTTCAGGTTGCACGGCGATGAAACTCGATATAAAGATCGTTTTAATGAGAGTCTCGTTGCAGTTCGGTACGAGCGAACTTTTTGTCTGTGATTTGAAGTCCACTCTGAGCCACACGATGCGGTTTGGGAGAAAGTGATTGTATCAACGAGCTCAATAGGTGTTTTGCAACTTAAACGAAAAACTTGAGTCATAGAGAAGTGAAACTGCTTTCAGGGTTGTGCTGCTGGAGCAGCTGGAAGCCGTGCATGCTCCAAGGTTCACGTAACAAGAGAATAAAAATGGCAGTTCCTCATTTATGCACTATTTACAATTTCATACAAAAACAAGTCTATTTCATAAGTGTAAGGGAGAGACATGCCTCATGACAAGCTGAGCTGTTAGCATGTCTTACAGTTTTAAAAAAAGTTTAAAAACTAGTTTTTTTTTTAAAAAACAGGATGCCATTTTAATGTCACCACTGACCTGTAACTCATAATTTTTCCAGAAAACCATATTGATACCGCAGCAGCTTTACTTCCTCATTGTGATAATGACACATTGTGACTGTTTCCTGTTTTAACATCATCATTGTCACAGGCTGCAGACGACGGACAAAAGGAGACTCGTAAAAGCATCGTGTTGATTCCACAGACGTAGGTGGAATTCACTCTATTGTGACAATCAGATGGAGAGATGAGCACCACGCCGGCATGACAACCCAGCTAAAATTCCAAATCTTCAAAACTATAAATAAATTACATGCCTAGCATTTCTTAAAGAAATTGTTATCACCTGCATAATTGCAGGTCAAAAGTTTAGGCTAAGATCACAGTGTTGAGAAGGTCACGCCTTAAAGGCAGCGGGTTTGGATGTTGTCAGTCCATACAATGGGCGTTATTAGCTGTTATCATCCCCATATATAGCGGCAAAACTGTCCAATCTACCTCCTAGCATGTTTAAAAGAACGTTATCAGCGTTATTATCGCTGTGAGTAGGCAGC
This sequence comes from Garcialebias charrua, assembly GCA_038048925.1. Lineage (NCBI taxonomy): Eukaryota > Metazoa > Chordata > Actinopteri > Cyprinodontiformes > Rivulidae > Garcialebias > Garcialebias charrua. The sequence continues at coordinate 21,775 of JBBPBX010049737.1, forward strand.
ATGTTTCCGTAAACCTGGAAGTGTTGTGTTTTTGTTTTTTCAGCTTATGTAACAGTTTTCCTGAACCTAGCCTTAAACCTGACCCAGAGGACCAACCCTAAACCTAGCCCCCTTACCCTTGTGCCTAAACCTACAAGACCCTAAACCTAACCCAAGACCCTTTACTCTAAACCTAACCACGTAGCTAAAGACAAAGCCTGCTGTCATCGCTTGTAACGGTGACAATGTACCTTTAAACCTCCTGGTACAGGAGGGGCAATCTGACCGCTACATATGGGGATGATAATATCTGACAACGGGCATTTAATGGTTGATAACCCGAAGCGGGTGCAGCAAAAGGACATTATTCACAATCCTGTGCAAAATCACAATTTATGCTCTCACTGTGAGTTGGGGATGACTCTCAGCTGCAACCACATCAAATGTCAGCTCAAAATATGCTAAACTCACTACCGTATTTTTTATAACTATAAGGCGCAATATCGGGTATGTTTTTTTGTCGAAAAATTTATAGAAAGTTGTTTTAAGTCAACGTAAGAGGTTTTAAACTGCCAACAGCATTGTGAAAAATTCCAGTCAGGTCTTAAGTCAGGCCACAGTGCAGAGACAGCCCTTTTAAGTCAGAGTCAGAGTCAGAGAGAATTTATTGTCATTTGCACCGCATGTAGTACATGTGTTGAAAACGAGATTATGTACACAGGGTCCCAGTTACATCCAACAACAAATGCAAGAGAAATACAATAATAACATCTAGGATTAACTAAGAGAGACATCACATCAGCTAGTAATACACTAAGCCCTAATGTAGTAGAAAAACATCATTATAAACAGCAGCACGAACATGAGCAGATGGTCACAGATGAACGCAGCAACAAGAAACAGATCAGTACAGTATCAGTATGATGTGACATTTTGCAGTGTTTATTCTTATTATTTATTTATTCATGAGTCTGACAGCCTCAGGGTAGAAGCTGTTTCTCAGTCTAGTGGTTCTACATTTGATGCTCCTCAACCTCCGTCCCGAGGGGAGTGGTGCAAAGAGTGAGTGTGCTGGGTGAGTGAGGTCTTTCATGATGCAGGTGGCTCTTTTTCTGCATCTGGAGGTGTAAATGTCTGTGATGGTGGGGAGACTGACTCCCACAGACTTCTGTGCAGCCTTCACCACTCTCTGCAGAGCTTTTCTCTCTGCAACTGTGCAGCCTCCATGCCACACGTTGATGCTGGAGCACAGGACGCTCTCCACTGCACACCTGTAGAACGAGGTGAGGACTGGGCTTCTCAGACCGGCTCGTCTCAGCCGTCTGAGGAAGTAGAGTCTCTGATGACCTTTCTTGATCAGGCTGGTGGTGTTATTGCTCCAGCTGAGGTTATCATTCAAGTGTACACCCAGGTATTTGTAGCTGGAGACCACCTCCACCGCAGATCCACCTATATACAGTGGGGTGTGGGTGTGTTTGTTCCTTCTGAAGTCCACAATCATCTCCTTCGTCTTCTTCACATTCATGTGAAGGTTGTTCTCTTTGCACCAGCTCTCCAGATGTTCCACCTCCTGTCTGTAGCTGGATTCATCATTATCTGTGATGCATCCCACCACAGCTGTATCATCTGCAAACTTAACAATATGACAGCCTGGATGTGTGGCTATACAATCATATGTGAGCAGAGTGAACAGAAGAGGGCTCAGCACACATCCCTGAGGAGAGCCAGTGCTGAGGGTGATGGTGGAGGAGGAGAAGTTGTGGATCTTCACGGACTGTGGTCTGTCTGTTAAGAAGTCTAAGACCCAGTTACAAATAGAGGGGCTTAGTCCAAGTGTGGATAGTTTGTCTATCAGAGTTTGGGGGATCATGGTGTTGAAGGCAGATGTGAAGTCCACAAAGAGCAGACGCACGTATGAGTCCTTCTGATCCAGGTGGGTGAGAGCAGTGTGGACCACGGAGGAGATGGCGTCCTCTGTTGATCGGTTCTCACGGTATGCATATTGATGAGGGTCCTCGTTGATGTTGACGGCTGTCTTGATGTGGGACATGACCAGTTTCTCAAAACATTTAGCGACTATCGGGGTGAGGGCCACCGGTCTATAGTCATTCAGACCAGTCACTGTGGAGCTTTTTGGGACTGGGATGATGGTGGCGGTCTTCAGGCAGGTGGGAACTGACTCCAGTGCAAGTGAGGTGGTGAAGATGTCAGCCAGCACCTCACAGAGCTGGTCCGCACATTCCTTCAGAACTTTCCCTGGGATGTTGTCTGGACCCGTAGCTTTATGAGGGTTGATCCTTCTGAGACTGCCTCTCACTTCTGCTGCGGTCACTTTGAGGTGCTCCTCGTCTGGTGATGAGGTGAGTCTGGTGCTAGTTGGTCTGTTTGGATCATCAAAACGTGCATAAAACTTATTGAGGGCATCAGGCAGGGATGGGTCCCTGGGGCATTGTTTGCTTTTGCCCTTGTAGTCTGTTAAGCATTTGATGCCCTGCCACATGCTCCTTGGATCATGTGAGGTGAACTGTCCCTCGATCCTCTGTGCATACGCGGCTTTGGCCTTCTTTATGCCATCATCCAGTTCTCTCCTGCACTTTCTCAACTCCTCAGTATCTTTAGACTTGAATGCAGTGTCCCTGGCTGCCAGCAGGGTGCGGACATCCTTATTTAGCCAGGGTTTTTGATTGGGGTAAAATTTAACACACTTTCTTATGGATACATTTTCAGCACATGTACTGATGTAACCCAGGACAGAGGAAGCATAAAGCTCCAGGTCAATTGAATTTCCATTCGTAGCTGCCTCTTTGAAGACAGACCAGTTTGTGTTTTCAAAGCAGTCCCTCAGCATGGGGGAACTATCTTGGCGCCACGATGTTATCACTCTTTGTTCTGGCATCGCACGTCTGAGTGGGGGTAGCTGTCTAGGGACCAATAGCAGGGAGCGATGGTCGGAAGCCCCGATCGGTGGGCGTGGCTTCGCCGTGTACGCCCCCTTCACATTCGTGTAGACCTGGTCTAATGTCTTATTTCCTCGTGTTTCTGTGAAAACGTGCTGATTGAAGGTTGGAAGGATGGCACGTAAATCCACGTGATTGAAGTCCCCGGAAACAATGAAAAACCCCTCAGGATATTTACACTGCAGCGAGGTGAGTAACTCATGAATTTCTTCCTGGGCGACTTTAGCATTAGCATCGGGTGCTATGTAAACATTGCTTATTATTATCGCTGAATAGTCGCGGGGGAGGTAATGTGGCCTACATCTTATTGTTAAAAGCTCCACAGCAGCTGAGCAGATCCTGCTGATAACGGCACAGTTCGTGCACCAGTCTTTGTTAACGTAAATGCAGACACCCCCACCTCGCGTTTTCCCCGTAGTCTCGATGCACCGGTCCGTTCTGAAAAATAGTTTATTATCCAACTCGTAAACAGAGTCAGGAGTGTCTTCATTGATCCATGTTTCCGTGAGACAAAGCACCGAAC
>JBBPBX010049738.1:0-10051 GCA_038048925.1 Garcialebias charrua
TATATATATATATATATATATAATAATAATAATTTTATTTAAAAGCGCCTTTCATGACACCCAAGGACACTTAACTGTCTCTGTGACAGACACAGAGACAGACAGATAGACCGACACACACACAGACAGACATTGGCTCTTTTTATCTGTTGTCCAAAATAGAAAAGATGAATATATATATATATATATATATATATATATATATATATATATATATATATATATATATATATATATACATACATACAGTATATGACAGAAACAGAGACAGATATTCGCGCTATTTATCTGTTGTTGCAAATAACCAACCGGAGACAGATGGCCAAGCGTTCTTCAGCTGGGATCGAGCGCCTGTAGCTGGTGTCCTGGTACGTGATGCGGGCACCAATGCGAGACAGCAGGTCGTCAAACTGGGCACGGTTCAGACGGAAGTACCGCTTAAAGCGCTGCTCGTCCATGCGCAGCTCCTGGATTAAATGGTGAAACTCCCCGAATTCAGAACGCCTCTGAATAGTTTCATGGACCCAGACACGGCGCCTTGCACGTCTTCGGCGTGCCACTAGCAAACATATTAATAAAGCTGCCTCCACATCATCCGCCATTTTGAGAACAGACGAACAACAAGACCGGAAAGAGAATCACGACGCTCCTCCCACACCCCGCCCCCACGACGCTGCTTCCAGGAAGCCGCCGCAACACTACAGTTTGGACACCAGGGGGCAGTGCGTCCACTTCCGTGCGTGAGGAGCGTCTTTGGAGGTCAAAACGCTGCACTGTGTGAACACACCATTAGCCTTCTTCAAGATTATCACATTAAAACTAAAGTATTTTGTTTTATGTGTCTTCATTAATAAATGAACATTATTTTGGACTGGCTGCCAAATTGTTTGGAAGGACTTTTGACAAGATTATATTATATTTTGTGTCTTTCATCATTTATCTTTAAAGATAAACACATAAAAAAATATTTTTATTAGCTGACATTACAGTAAAAAACGTGTCTCAGTTTAAAATGATGACAGAAACAGATACTGTATTTATTTTATGGCTTTTATTTATTCATTCAAAACCATTGAAGTCTTCATCTTCTGTGTCACTGCACCATTTTTGGACCAGGCAGATGTCAACAGTGTAGGTACTGTAAAGGGTTTCTTAGCGCCCATAGCGGCCGAAACTGGTACTGCACCATTTTTGGAGCTTTTGACCAAAGTCACATTATGACCAAAATGTTGGAAAAATCGACGTATAAGTCGCACCGGCCTATAAGTCGCAGGGCTTAGAAATGTAGGCAAAAAGGTGCAAAAAGGTGCGACTTATACGCCGGAGAATACGGTAAAATGAAATAAAAACAAGCTACAATATGAAACGGACTGAACCTTGTGGTACACCATTGTTAACATTTACATAACTGGACGAAGTACCATTATTATATTTATAAATTTATCCATTTTAAAATACAATACAAATGAATCCCATAAATGATGATACAAAATATAAATTGAAAGGTAGGAAAAAGAAGCAAAAATCTTATTATATCTGCCCCTTTTTTTCAAACAATCAGTTCAAACAATAATTTTCAAGTAACAGAATAAAATGAATAACTCTTTCTAATTTTTCTAACTCTACTACTATACACATTAAGCTACTTCATATATATTTTTTAATAATTCCATTTTGATCATTTTCTTAAATGTAAACATTGACTTGGCATTTTTAACATCATTCTCCAAGCCATTCCATAATCTAATTCCCTGGATTGAAGTAGACCGTTCCTTCAAACTAGTTCTGAATTGTGGTTTTACAAATATCTCTGTCCCCTTAAGATTATAACTTTGTCTTTTAACAAAATGTATTTGGATATTTAAAGGTAATGCGTTATTCTGAGCCCTATACATAACTGATAAAACATTATAGTCTACCAAATCATGGAACTTCAATAACTTCAGTTGATAAAATAATGTACTTGATGGATGACAGTAATGTTTTCTAGTGATAATTCTTACAGCTCTTTTCTGTAAAACAAAAAATACACTTTGTAATTGTTTTATACGCCTTCCCCCAAACATCAATACAATATATTAAGTGTGGAACAATGATTGTGTTATACAACAAATACAGATCTTTATCATTTAATAAGTCTCTGACTTTGTACAGTACTGTAATGCATTTAGCTATTTTTATTCTTACAGAATGTATGTGTTGTTTCCATGTCAATTTGTCATCAATGATAACACCCAAAAACTTCACCTCACTCATGCTACAAACCTCAACACTCTCAATTTTAAATGGAAAATCAACAGTTTTCTTTTTATTACTGAATATCATGTACGGTAATTAGTTTTTTCTAGATTTAATGATAATTTATTAAGTATAAACCAAGTTTGTATTTTGACTAATTGTCTTCATCAACTCCAACATCTGTTCTATATCTTTACCCAAACAAAAAAATGTGGTATCATCTGCAAAAAGGACACATTTAAGGAGTCCTGACATATTTACCATCTTTGTACACATTTTGTTGAACACATTAAACATTATTCCATACCGGCAGTCAAACCCGGGCCGCCTGGGTGAAAACCAGGAATCCTAACCGCTAGAACATATGGAATTTTTTTTGGTGTGCTTTTTATTTTTATTTAATTTTATCATTTTATTTTTTAACCTTTAATAGCCAGGCTGATCCCCGCTTGAGATAACATATATACACATATTTATACATGTTTTTTCAAGGAAAGCCTGGGCCTGAAGGCAGCTTGTCATTTTCAAGGGAGGAGTTGATGGAGTGTTTTTTTCTGTGGGGCAAACCGGAGTACCGGAGTAAACCCCATGTATGCAGTGTGAAGACACACACACTGAAAGGAGAGCCTGTTGTCTCACAGCAAAACAATGTCTGGGAGCCTTGATTAAAGGTCATCTTCAGGTGAAGCAGGTGTTGGTGGGGACCCCCACAATGTCTGGGACCCTTGATTAAAGGTCATCTTCAGGAGACGCAGGTGTTGGTGGGGACCCCCAGTAAAAGATGGGAATTTTCAAGGGGTGGGGCGGCCGTGGCGTAGTGGTAATGGTAGTCGTCCCCTGATCGGAAGGTTGGCGGTTTGAATCCCTGTTCCCCACACCATGTATCGTTGTGTCCTTGGGCAAGACACTTAACCCCGAGTTGCTCCCGGTAGGACTGGAAAGCGCCTTGCATGGTAGTCTGCCGCTACCGGTGTATGAATGTGTGTACTTTGAGATTTTCACTAATGAAAAGTGCGTTATAAATTGAATTCATCATCATCAAGGGAGGAGTTGATGGAGTGTTTTTTCTGTGGGAGAAACCGGAGTACCCGGAGTAAACCCTATGCAGCCTGTCGTCTCACAGCAAAACAATGTCTGGGCCCCTTGATTAAAGGTCATCTTCAGGTGACGCAGGGTAGACAGTCGTCTGCCTGCGTGCAGGGCCGGATTAACAACCCCAGGGGCCCCTGGGCACCGAAGCTCACAGGGCCCCCTCCCTAACCAAACACCCATTTTACTATATATATATATATATATATATATAGCATTGTATGTAAACTACATTTTGAAATGTATTTATTAATTACCTATATGAACTGTGATTTTTTTAAAAGATGGACAAGGTTGTATGTTTGCATAGTGTAAAGTAAATTCACAATTATGTATTTATTTGTACGTGTCAATTGTACACTTTTGTTTATAACTATCAATAATTAAACATGGTTCACCACTACACTGGAAATTATTGAATAATTTGAACTTCTGTTTGAATTTAATGCTATGAACTTTTTCCTTTTTGTTACATTTACTATGAATTTCTCACAGGGCAGATTAGAGCCAACATGGAGGACTCACCAACATATATTATTATTATTATTATACATATAATATTGTCCAGTATGTGATGCTGCAGTCATGTTACTGAACTCCCACTGATGGGCTAACCTGGTTCCACCACAGCAGCAGGATCCTCAGACAGAACAGCTGGTGGGATGTCCTGGTATCTGCAGCCCTCTCTCCATTTCTTTCTTCATGGACATGGAGCTGTGAAATTATGTTGTGCCCTTTCCTCAGCAGAACGCTCCTCCAGTGGAGACTTTCTGGACAGACTGCAGGAAGTTCCTAAACAAACAACAGGTTTATCAGTATTATCAGTAAAAAGAGATTATTAAATCATTTTTAAGACTGAGAATGTGTACAATTATTAGCTCTGTTGTTATTGCCTAACTAACCTATTCAATAATTCTTCAAACTGTGACATTCATTCATAATGGAATGAAAGAGAACATAAACAGAAATTATATAATAATGAAAACTAGAGACATTAAAACATTTTAAAAGACACAGAGAACTTTAAATGGATTAAGAATGTTAATAAGTGTTGGATTTGAGTGCAATGTAAGTGCAATCCATGGCAGGAGTTGAATCCACATCTGAAAAGGGATGCAAGCTTTTCACAACATATGCTGTTGTAACTGTTCTGTGTCTCTCTTCATTCAGTTGAGTTTACACTGATGTATTTACCTTGGACACTGGTGAACAGTGAAGCCATTTCAGGTCGTTTGTCTAAGAAGAAAAAAACGAGCTAACGTTAGCATCGTGTTTGTATTGAGCTGACTTACCGCTTTAAGCGGAGTATAACTTGTTAGCTGCCTTAATGTTGGTATGAGATGTAGTTTATAGTTTATTTATTTACCATCATGGAGCCAAAGAGGTAGCGATCAGCGAAAAGTTCGGCGGAGCGTTTTGCAGACGGACCACTCTGTACTTCCGGTCGGATACGAAGCGAAAATAATCCGGTTGAGCGCGTCAAAGACGGGACACTATTTTACTTCTCCACCCTCCTTTGCATGATAGAAAATTATTGCAAGTGCTGCACTGACCTGACTGGTCATTTTTTATTAATTAGTACGCTTTCGATCGCAGATGCACACTTCCGGTGGATTCTTCTTCGTTGGTTTTCGGCGGTGGCTACTTCCGGTCGGCTAACTAGCATCGAAAATAGGAATCGCAAATTAATATTTTGAACGATTCCGGGAAACCGGACAGTTAGTCCCGGTTCCGAACGATTCTCGAAGCCCAACCCTATTTAAAATCTAAGGATATTTTATTTTCTTTCTTCCCCAAAACTGCAGTGGGCTCCCTGCGGTGGACCCCATGGTGAGCATGGCCCCCTGGGCCTGGGCCCAGTCGGCCCTGCTGATAATCCGGGCCTGCCTGCGTGGAGTTGGCTTAATTTTGTTCATAAAGTTGATTACCTTTTTAAACCTGAATCTTCCTACAGATGGGGTCTTTGTTAGGTCTTTCTCAAACTTTAAATTTATGTCTTTTATCAAAGCCTTGTCTTTTTTATCTAGAAGATCCTTTAATCTTTGAATTTCTTTTTTGTGAGTGCTGGTGGCTCTTTCAAGATTTTCCTCAGCAGAAAGCAATTTAGAGCATAAATCGTTAGAAAGCAATTTAGAGCGTAACTCGTTCTTTTCACACATTGTCTTCTTTGTTTTAGCATTCATTACGTCAAAGTCCCTTAAGAGTTGATTTTTTTGTTCTGTCAGAAACTTAATTCTATCATTTGCTATCTCATTGACAGCTTTCTGTTCATTGAATTCCTTCTGTAGTTTCTCATATTTCAGCTTGGCAGAAATTGTTCTACTACATAAATCTTGTTGGTTATATTTTTGGACATACTTTTGAAAGTCTTCTTGGACGCTCATCCTAGCCGTCTTTTCCTCGATGAGAAGGATTTCATGCATGTGAAGTGCCCTTTTAGTTTCTGCGTCCTGGATTTCAATTCTTCTTTGTAAATCTGCGTTCAGGCGTTTCAGATCATCGTAAGCTGACTGCAGTTCTCCATCTGATTGCTGTAACTCTGTGTTTTTAATTCCCCGCTCCTTCAACGTATTTTTACACGTTTGCAACATTACTTCATCCCTCATTACTATAAAGTCATGTAAGAGTAGATTATTTTGTTCTGTCAGAAACTTAATTCGATCATTTGCTATCTCATTGACAGCTTTCTGTTGATCAAATTCTTTCTTGAGTTTTCCGTATTGCAGGTCGGCAGAAATTGTTGTCGTAAATAAATCGCGGTTGTTACATTTTTGGACATACTTTTCAAAATCTTGTTCCACGTTCATCCTCGCAGTTTTTTCCTTAATGAGAAGGTTTTCATGCAGGCGAAGTGATTCTTTGTATTCTGCGTCCTGGATTTGAAGCCTTTCTTCTAAATCTGCTTTCAGGCGTTTCAGATCAGAGTTGGCTGACTGCAGTTCTTCGTTTGATCGCTGGAACTCTGTTATTTGCTCGTTCATCGTTCTTTCTGCATGTTTGTGTTTTCGCTCTTTGTCCGCTGTCCTGGCGATGCTGTGCAGAGTACGATTCAGATCAGAGTTACCGGTAGCTGGTTGCTTGTTTGATCGCTGCAACTCTGTTATTTTAATTCTCAGCTCGTTCACTGTTTTTTCTGTATATTTCAGTTTTCGCTCTTTGTCCGCTGTTTTGGCGATGTTGTCGTTCAGAGTACGATTCAGATCAGAGTTACAGGTAGTCCCCGATTTACGAGCGAGATCCGTTACAACGAGGCGCTCGTAAACCGGAAATCTCGTAATTTGGAACGGCCGCCATTTCTCTCGTAAATCCGGAAATCCGCTCGTAAATTGGAACGGTTTTCGCTAGCGCGACTAAAAACACTCTATTTTCATCTAAAAACTACTTTTGAGTGCATAAAAATGATCGGAAACGTGTGTTTATATGCTTAACTAACTAACTGTAGTGAAAAAACACATGAAAACTCAGTATTTTTTTCGTTTTTTCCAAAAATTCGCAGCTCGTAAGTCTGGAACCTCGCAGATCAGAGCGCTCGTAAATCGGGGACTACCTGTNTTTGTGTTTTCGCTCTTTGTCCGCTGTCCTGGCGATGCTGTGCAGAGTACGATTCAGATCAGAGTTACCGGTAGCTGGTTGCTTTGATCGCTGCAACTCTGTTATTTTAATTCTCAGCTCGTTCACTGTTTTTTCTGTATATTTCAGTTTTCGCTCTTTGTCCGCTGTCCTGGCGATGTTGTCGTTCAGAGTACGATTCAGATCAGAGTTATCTGATTGCAGTTGTTTGTTTGTTTGCAGCAACTCTGTTATTATAATTCTCTGTTCGTTCACTGTTTTTTCTGTATATTTGTGTTTTCGCTCTCTGTCCTCCAGAGTACGTTTCATTTCAAGCAGTTGGGTTTTCAGACATTTTGTGGTCTCCATGTCTGTGTTTGAAGACTCTCCACACTGTTCTGAAGATTTAGTTAGCAGATCTTTTTCCATTGTTTTATCCTCTTGGTTCACACAACTCACACTCCAGAACCAAAGGTCCAGTCAGTCCAGAACCTCAGCCTAACTGGGACCAGAACCAAGGGTCCAGTCAGTCCAGAACCTCAGCCTGACTGAGACCAGAACCAAGGGTCCAGTCAGTCCAGAACCTCAGCCTGACTGGGACCAGAACCAAGGGTCCAGTCAGTCCAGAACCTCAGCCTGACTGGGACCAGAACCAAGGGTCCAGTCAGTCCAGAACCTCAGCCTGACTGGGACCAGAACCAAGGGTCCAGTCAGTCCAGAACCTCAGCCTGACTGGGACCAGAACCAAGGGTCCAGTCAGTCCAGAACCTCAGCCTGACTGGGACCAGAACCAAGGGTCCAGTCAGTCCAGAACCTCAGCCTGACTGGGACTAGAACCAAGGGTCCAGTCAGTCCAGAACCTCAGCCTGACTGAGACCAGAACCATGGGTCCAGTCAGTCCAGAACCTCAGATTTCAAAGTCAGAACTCCAACTTTGAGGGTTATTTCCTGTTGAAGTTTCTGTCTTGGACCATGTTAGCTTAGCACCCGAACATAAATAACTAAAATCATCAAATGCTAGGTTTTAACCATGTGTTGATCCATAACAGCTTTCTTAGACTTAAGGAGTTATTTTGTACTTGGTTGTGAATTCATTTAACTTTTATTGAAAATAATCATTCCTTCATTTGTTGATCTGTTCTTTTATTCATTCAACCATTATTTATACAGGTTAGTCTCATTGAGTCACGAAGACTCATTTACAAGAGAGAGCAGTTTTAAACAAACAAACAAAAACAGACAAGGTACACACAACAATAAACAGTCATTAAAAGCATATAAAATAAAAAGTAAATAAAAGTAGATCTATAAAATGAAATAAAAACAAGCTACAATATGAAACGGACTGAACCTTGTGGTACACCATTGTTAACATTTACATAAGTGGACGAGGTACCATTATTATATTTATAAATTTATCCATTTTAAAATACAATACAAAAGAATCCCATAAATGATGATACAAAATATAAATTGAAAGGTAGGAAAAAGAAGCAAAAATCTTATTATATCTGCCCCTTTTTTTCAAACAATCAGTTCAAACAATAATTTTCAAGTAACAGAATAAAATGAATAACTCTTTCTAATTTTTCTAACTCTACTACTATACACATTAAGCTACTTCATATATATTTTTTAATAATTCCATTTTGATCATTTTCTTAAATGTAAACATTGACTTGGCATTTTTAACATCATTCTCCAAGCCATTCCATAATCTAATTCCCTGGATTGAAGTAGACCGTTCCTTCAAACTAGTTCTGAATTGTGGTTTTACAAATATCTCTGTCCCCTTAAGATTATAACTTTGTCTTTTAACAAAATGTATTTGGATATTTAAAGGTAATGCGTTATTCTGAGCCCTATACATTCATTCATTTTCATTCATTCAACCTTTATTTATACAGGCTAGCCTCGTTGAGTCACGGGGACTCATTTACAAGAGGGACCTGTCTCACTCACACCAAACAACCATCCACTCTCACACTCACACCTAGGGTCAATTTAGAGTCACCAATCAGCCTAACAAGCATGTTTTTGGTCTGTGGGAGGAAACCGGAGTACCCGGAGGAAACCCACGCATGCACGGGGAGAACATGCAAACTCCACCCAGAAAGGCCCCGGACCGGGATTTGAACCGGCAACCTTCTCGCTGAGAGGCAGCAGCTCTACCAGTTGTGCCAACGTGCTGCCCAAAACTGATAAAATATAACATAACTGATAAAACATTATAGTCTACCAAATCATGGAACTTCAATAACTTCAGTTGATAAAATAATGTACTTGATGGATGACAGTAATGTTTTCTAGTGATAATTCTTACAGCTCTTTTCTGTAAAACAAAAAATACACTTTGTAATTGTTTTATACGCCTTCCCCCAAACATCAATACAATATATTAAGTGTGGAACAATGATTGTGTTATACAACAAATACAGATCTTTATCATTTAATAAGTCTCTGACTTTGTACAGTACTGTAATGCATTTAGCTATTTTTATTCTTACAGAATGTATGTGTTGTTTCCATGTCAATTTGTCATCAATGATAACACCCAAAAACTTCACCTCACTCATGCTACAAACCTCAACACTCTCAATTTTAAATGGAAAATCAACAGTTTTCTTTTTATTACTGAATATCATGTACGGTAATTAGTTTTTTCTAGATTTAATGATAATTTATTAAGTATAAACCAAGTTTGTATTTTGACTAATTGTCTTCATCAACTCCAACATCTGTTCTATATCTTTACCCAAACAAAAAAATGTGGTATCATCTGCAAAAAGGACACATTTAAGGAGTCCTGACATATTTACCATCTTTGTACACATTTTGTTGAACACATTAAACATTATTCCATACCGGGAGTCAAACCCGGGCCGCCTGGGTGAAAACCAGGAATCCTAACCGCTAGAACATATGGAATTTTTTTTGGTGTGCTTTTTATTTTTATTTAATTTTATCATTTTATTTTTTAACCTTTAATAGCCAGGCTGATCCCCGCTTGAGATAACATATATACACATATTTATACATGTTTTTTCAAGGAAAGCCTGGGCCTGAAGGCAGCTTGTCATTTTCAAGGGAGGAGTTGATGGAGTGTTTTTTTCTGTGGGACAAACCGGAGTACCGGAGTAAACCCTATGCAGCCTGTCGTCTCACAGCAAAACAA
>JBBPBX010049738.1:10397-25233 GCA_038048925.1 Garcialebias charrua
AAACCGGAGTACCGGAGTAAACCCTATGCAGCCTGTCGTCTCACAGCAAAACAATGTCTGGGCCCCTTGATTAAAGGTCATCATCAGGTGACGCAGGGTAGACAGTCGCCTGCCTGCGTGGATTTGGCTTAATTTTGTTCATAAAGTTGATTACCTTTTTAAACCTGAATCTTCCTACAGATGGGGTCTTTGTTAGGTCTTTCTCAAACTTTAAATTTATATATTTTATCAAAGCCTTGTCTTTTTTATCTAGAAGATCCTTTAATCTTTGAATTTCTTTTTTGTGAGTGCTGGTGGCTCTTTCAAGATTTTCCTCAGCAGAAAGCAATTTAGAGCATAAATCGTTAGAAAGCAATTTAGAGCGTAACTCGTTCTTTTCACACAATGGCCCTCATGCACGAAAATGTTCTTATTCTTATCCTAAATTTCTCCTTCTTTTGTTCGTACGAAGCGTTCGTACGAACATGCCACGTCAGAACCAACAAACTCTTCTATCCACAGGAAAAGCGTGTAAACGGGCTGCTGAAAGGTGATGAATTCCACCTGTTCTACTCACCTGCGCGTGCTCGCGTGAATGTAATTTACATAATTTCCACCCCTCAAAACACCATATAAGGCCACGCTTCCTGCCTTCTGACAGCAGGAAGTGTCCATTCATTCAAACACATGAAGTAAAATGAGGAACTTCACGCGTTCGGAGATCTGCTCTCAGTCGCGCTGTGGCTACCCCCCCCCCCCCTGCAGGTGTCGGATGGTCAAATATCTTTAATGTTAGTGTAAAGTTTGTAAACAACTGTGTAGTTTCACTTATTCAGAAGAGCTGTGGCGCACCGCTACCCCCCACCCCCCCGCAAGTGTCGGATGTGTTTTTCAACAGAAGCATTTTAAATTGTCTCGAAACTACAGTTAACTTCATATTAATATTGTAGTGCATATGTTGTGTCTCCCGTGGGTCGTACAGTATCAGAAATCAAGAATAAATGGTTTGATCTGAAAATGGCTTCAAACAAACGTCTCGCCGCAGCACGGACAGGAGGTGGTCAGGAGATGATGGACAATAAATGCCACGCTGCGCAAGATGCCAACATGTTTTGCAGCACAAAGCCCCACATCCTTTCTGTGCGATGTTGGAAACAAAAACCCCTGTTCCTGGACTCAGAGTGCACGTGTGTCGCAGAAAGTGGTCCAGACTGGTGGGTCTGCTGGTCTCACTGATCTAGACGCCTGCCCCCCCCGCGCTTCTCCAGCTCGGTTCTTCAGTGCGCGCGGCTCACGGCTCCATCGCCTGCACAACGCGGCGCACGGAGCTGAGGGCGAGGTGATGGAGGCGGAGGAGGGGGGAAGAGGGGGCAGAAGCGCAGGTTCCACTCGGCTCGGAACGGATCGGTACTTTGGGCACTTCTTTTTTATGTGTGGCTGAGAGGGAGATGGACGCACGGCGGAGCGCGCGCTCAGCAGCTTCTCTCATGCGCGCTCCTCCTGGTCATCGCGCAGCCACATTCTGCAGGTTATATTTCGAATCAGATATAATAATCTATTGCTCCGATGGTGTTTGGCACAAGATCAGTCTTAATCCGTACTTGTTCTGCGGCGGTGTATGGGGATTTTATGTACCTGGGTGTTAATATGAGGAGCGGCTTTGATGACCAAGGGGAGCGCACGACTCACCTGCGCGACACACCAGACAAATTAAACTTAAAATTATAATTCTAATTCAAACAGAACCTATTGTCAAAAACAATTGTGGTGCGTGACTTTTTTAAACTCAAAATATTTTCTAAATAACGAAATATGAAGTTATTAGTGGAGAAATCCCGTCTGGATGACAGCAGACTGACGCTCCTAAAATATACGACAGGTCCGGACCACTCGTAAATTTTGTTCGTATCTGAAAAAAATCCTAGGATACGAAAACATTGTTGGATGCCACAAATGATCCTAAATCACTCGTACGAACAGTATAAGAACAAATCTGTGCGTACGAACGGTTCGTGCATGAGGCCCATTGTCTTCTTTGTTTTAGCATTCATTACGTCAAAGTCCCTTAAGAGTTGATTTTTTTGTTCTGTCAGAAACTTAATTCTATCATTTGCTATCTCATTGACAGCTTTCTGTTCATTGAATTCCTTCTGTAGTTTCTCATATTTCAGCTTGGCAGAAATTGTTCTACTACATAAATCTTGTTGGTTATATTTTTGGACATACTTTTGAAAGTCTTCTTGGACGCTCATCCTAGCCGTCTTTTCCTCGATGAGAAGGATTTCATGCATGTGAAGTGCCCTTTTAGATTCTGCGTCCTGGATTTCAATTCTTCTTTGTAAATCTGCGTTCAGGCGTTTCAGATCATCGTAAGCTGACTGCAGTTCTCCATCTGATTGCTGGAACTCTGTGATTTTAATTCCCCGCTCCTTCAACGTATTTTTACACGTTTGCAACATTACTTCATCCCTCATTACTATAAAGTCATGTAAGAGTTGATTTTTTTGTTCTGTCAGAAACTTAATTCGATCATTTGCTATCTCATTGACAGCTTTCTGTTGATCAAATTCTTTCTTGAGTTTTCCGTATTGCAGGTCAGCAGAAATTGTTGTCGTAAATAAATCGCGGTTGTTACATTTTTGGACATACTTTTCAAAATCTTGTTCCACGTTCATCCTCGCAGTTTTTTCCTTAATGAGAAGGTTTTCATGCAGGCGAAGTGATTCGTATTCTGCGTCCTGGATTTGAAGCCTTTCTTCTAAATCTGCTTTCAGGCGTTTCAGATCAGAGTTGGCTGACTGCAGTTCTTCGTTTGATCGCTGGAACTCTGTTATTTGTTCGTTCATCGTTCTTTCTGCATATTTGTGTTTTCGCTCTTTGTCCGCTGTCCTGGCGATGCTGTGCAGAGTACGATTCAGATCAGAGTTACCGGTAGCTGGTTGCTTGTTTGATCGCTGCAACTCTGTTATTTTAATTCTCAGCTCGTTCACTGTTTTTTCTGTATATTTCAGTTTTCGCTCTTTGTCCGCTGTCCTGGCGATGTTGTCGTTCAGAGTACGATTCAGATCAGAGTTATCTGATTGCAGTTGTTTGTTTGTTTGCAGCAACTCTGTTATTATAATTCTCTGTTCGTTCACTGTTTTTTCTGTATATTTGTGTTTTCGCTCTCTGTCCTCCAGAGTACGTTTCATTTCAAGCAGTTGGGTTTTCAGACATTTTGTGGTCTCCATGTCTGTGTTTGAAGACTCTCCACACTGTTCTGAAGATTTAGTTAGCAGATCTTTTTCCATTGTTTTATCCTCTTGGTTCACACAACTCACACTCCAGAACCAAAGGTCCAGTCAGTCCAGAACCTCAGCCTAACTGGGACCAGAACCAAAGGTCCAGTCAGTCCAGAACCTCACCCTGACTGAGACCAGAACCAAGGGTCCAGTCAGTCCAGAACCTCAGCCTGACTGGGACCAGAACCAAGGGTCCAGTCAGTCCAGAACCTCACCCTGACTGAGACCAGAACCAAGGGTCCAGTCAGTCCAGAACCTCAGCCTGACTGGGACCAGAACCAAGGGTCCAGTCAGTCCAGAACCTCAGCCTGACTGGGACTAGAACCAAGGGTCCAGTCAGTCCAGAACCTCAGCCTGACTGAGACCAGAACCATGGGTCCAGTCAGTCCAGAACCTCAGATTTCAAAGTCAGAACTCCAACTTTGAGGGTTATTTCCTGTTGAAGTTTCTGTCTTGGACCATGTTAGCTTAGCACCCGAACATAAATAACTAAAATCATCAAATGCTAGGTTTTAACCATGTGTTGATCCATAACAGCTTTCTTAGACTTAAGGAGTTATTTTGTACTTGGTTGTGAATTCATTTAACTTTTATTGAAAATAATCATTCCTTCATTTGTTGATCTGTTCTTTTATTCATTCAACCATTATTTATACAGGTTAGTCTCATTGAGTCACGAAGACTCATTTACAAGAGAGAGCAGTTTTAAACAAACAAACAAAAACAGACAAGGTACACACAACAATAAACAGTCATTAAAAGCATATAAAATAAAAAGTAAATAAAAGTAGATCTATAAAATGAAATAAAAACAAGCTACAATATGAAACGGACTGAACCTTGTGGTACACCATTGTTAACATTTACATAAGTGGACGAGGTACCATTATTATATTTATAAATTTATCCATTTTAAAATACAATACAAAAGAATCCCATAAATGATGATACAAAATATAAATTGAAAGGTAGGAAAAAGAAGCAAAAATCTTATTATATCTTCCCCTTTTTTTCAAACAATCAGTTCAAACAATAATTTTCAAGTAACAGAATAAAATGAATAACTCTTTCTAATTTTTCTAACTCTACTACTATACACATTAAGCTACTTCATATATATTTTTTAATAATTCCATTTTGATCATTTTCTTAAATGTAAACATTGACTTGGCATTTTTAACATCATTCTCCAAGCCATTCCATAATCTAATTCCCTGGATTGAAGTAGACCGTTCCTTCAAACTAGTTCTGAATTGTGGTTTTACAAATATCTCTGTCCCCTTAAGATTATAACTTTGTCTTTTAACAAAATGTATTTGGATATTTAAAGGTAATGCGTTATTCTGAGCCCTATACATTCATTCATTTTCATTCATTCAACCTTTATTTATACAGGCTAGCCTCGTTGAGTCACGGGGACTCATTTACAAGAGGGACCTGTCTCACTCACACCAAACAACCATCCACTCTCTCACTCACACCTAGGGTCAATTTAGAGTCACCAATCAGCCTAACAAGCATGTTTTTTGGTCTGTGGGAGGAAACCGGAGTACCCGGAGGAAACCCACGCATGCACGGGGAGAACATGCAAACTCCACCCAGAAAGGCCCCGGACCGGGATTTGAACCGGCAACCTTCTCGCTGAGAGGCAGCAGCTCTACCAGTTGTGCCAACGTGCTGCCCAAAACTGATAAAATATAACATAACTGATAAAACATTATAGTCTACCAAATCATGGAACTTCAATAACTTCAGTTGATAAAATAATGTACTTGATGGATGACAGTAATGTTTTCTAGTGATAATTCTTACAGCTCTTTTCTGTAAAACAAAAAATACACTTTGTAATTGTTTTATACGCCTTCCCCCAAACATCAATACAATATATTAAGTGTGGAACAATGATTGTGTTATACAACAAATACAGATCTTTATCATTTAATAAGTCTCTGACTTTGTACAGTACTGTAATGCATTTAGCTATTTTTATTCTTACAGAATGTATGTGTTGTTTCCATGTCAATTTGTCATCAATGATAACACCCAAAAACTTCACCTCACTCATGCTACAAACCTCAACACTCTCAATTTTAAATGGAAAATCAACAGTTTTCTTTTTATTACTGAATATCATGTACGGTAATTAGTTTTTTCTAGATTTAATGATAATTTATTAAGTATAAACCAAGTTTGTATTTTGACTAATTGTCTTCATCAACTCCAACATCTGTTCTATATCTTTACCCAAACAAAAAAATGTGGTATCATCTGCAAAAAGGACACATTTAAGGAGTCCTGACATATTTACCATCTTTGTACACATTTTGTTGAACACATTAAACATTATTCCATACCGGGAGTCAAACCCGGGCCGCCTGGGTGAAAACCAGGAATCCTAACCGCTAGAACATATGGAATTTTTTTTGGTGTGCTTTTTATTTTTATTTAATTTTATCATTTTATTTTTTAACCTTTAATAGCCAGGCTGATCCCCGCTTGAGATAACATATATACACATATTTATACATGTTTTTTCAAGGAAAGCCTGGGCCTGAAGGCAGCTTGTCATTTTCAAGGGAGGAGTTGATGGAGTGTTTTTTTCTGTGGGACAAACCGGAGTACCGGAGTAAACCCTATGCAGCCTGTCGTCTCACAGCAAAACAATGTCTGGGCCCCTTGATTAAAGGTCATCATCAGGTGACGCAGGGTAGACAGTCGCCTGCCTGCGTGGATTTGGCTTAATTTTGTTCATAAAGTTGATTACCTTTTTAAACCTGAATCTTCCTACAGATGGGGTCTTTGTTAGGTCTTTCTCAAACTTTAAATTTATATATTTTATCAAAGCCTTGTCTTTTTTATCTAGAAGATCCTTTAATCTTTGAATTTCTTTTTTGTGAGTGCTGGTGGCTCTTTCAAGATTTTCCTCAGCAGAAAGCAATTTAGAGCATAAATCGTTAGAAAGCAATTTAGAGCGTAACTCGTTCTTTTCACACATTGTCTTCTTTGTTTTAGCATTCATTACGTCAAAGTCCCTTAAGAGTTGATTTTTTTGTTCTGTCAGAAACTTAATTCTATCATTTGCTATCTCATTGACAGCTTTCTGTTCATTGAATTCCTTCTGTAGTTTCTCATATTTCAGCTTGGCAGAAATTGTTCTACTACATAAATCTTGTTGGTTATATTTTTGGACATACTTTTGAAAGTCTTCTTGGACGCTCATCCTAGCCGTCTTTTCCTCGATGAGAAGGATTTCATGCATGTGAAGTGCCCTTTTAGATTCTGCGTCCTGGATTTCAATTCTTCTTTGTAAATCTGCGTTCAGGCGTTTCAGATCATCGTAAGCTGACTGCAGTTCTCCATCTGATTGCTGGAACTCTGTGATTTTAATTCCCCGCTCCTTCAACGTATTTTTACACGTTTGCAACATTACTTCATCCCTCATTACTATAAAGTCATGTAAGAGTTGATTTTTTTGTTCTGTCAGAAACTTAATTCGATCATTTGCTATCTCATTGACAGCTTTCTGTTGATCAAATTCTTTCTTGAGTTTTCCGTATTGCAGGTCAGCAGAAATTGTTGTCGTAAATAAATCGCGGTTGTTACATTTTTGGACATACTTTTCAAAATCTTGTTCCACGTTCATCCTCGCAGTTTTTTCCTTAATGAGAAGGTTTTCATGCAGGCGAAGTGATTCTTTGTATTCTGCGTCCTGGATTTGAAGCCTTTCTTCTAAATCTGCTTTCAGGCGTTTCAGATCAGAGTTGGCTGACTGCAGTTCTTCGTTTGATCGCTGGAACTCTGTTATTTGTTCGTTCATCGTTCTTTCTGCATATTTGTGTTTTCGCTCTTTGTCCGCTGTCCTGGCGATGCTGTGCAGAGTACGATTCAGATCAGAGTTACCGGTAGCTGGTTGCTTGTTTGATCGCTGCAACTCTGTTATTTTAATTCTCAGCTCGTTCACTGTTTATTCTGTATATTTCAGTTTTCGCTCTTTGTCCGCTGTCCTGGCGATGTTGTCGTTCAGAGTACGATTCAGATCAGAGTTATCTGATTGCAGTTGTTTGTTTGTTTGCAGCAACTCTGTTATTATAATTCTCTGTTCGTTCACTGTTTTTTCTGTATATTTGTGTTTTCGCTCTCTGTCCTCCAGAGTACGTTTCATTTCAAGCAGTTGGGTTTTCAGACATTTTGTGGTCTCCATGTCTGTGTTTGAAGACTCTCCACACTGTTCTGAAGATTTAGTTAGCAGATCTTTTTCCATTGTTTTATCCTCTTGGTTCACACAACTCACACTCCAGAACCAAAGGTCCAGTCAGTCCAGAACCTCAGCCTAACTGGGACCAGAACCAAGGGTCCAGTCAGTCCAGAACCTCAGCCTGACTGAGACCAGAACCAAGGGTCCAGTCAGTCCAGAACCTCAGCCTGACTGAGACCAGAACCAAGGGTCCAGTCAGTCCAGAACCTCAGCCTGACTGGGACCAGAACCAAAGGTCCAGTCAGTCCAGAACCTCAGCCTGACTGAGACCAGAACCAAGGGTCCAGTCAGTCCAGAACCTCAGCCTGACTGAGACCAGAACCAAGGGTCCAGTCAGTCCAGAACCTCAGCCTGACTGGGACCAGAACCATGGGTCCAGTCAGTCCAGAACCTCAGCCTGACTGGGACCAGAACCAAGGGTCCAGTCAGTCCAGAACCTCAGCCTGACTGGGACCAGAACCAAGGGTCCAGTCAGTCCAGAACCTCAGCCTGACTGGGACCAGAACCATGGGTCCAGTCAGTCCAGAACCTCAGCCTGACTGGGACCAGAACCATGGGTCCAGTCAGTCCAGAACCTCAGCCTGACTGGGACCAGAACCAAGGGTCCAGTCAGTCCAGAACCTCAGTCTGACTGAGACCAGAACCATGGGTCCAGTCAGTCCAGAACCTCAGCCTGACTGGGACCAGAACCAAGGGTCCAGTCAGTCCAGAACCTCAGCCTGACTGGGACCAGAACCATGGGTCCAGTCAGTCCAGAACCTCAGCCTGACTGGGACCAGAACCATGGGTCCAGTCAGTCCAGAACCTCAGCCTGACTGAGACCAGAACCAAGGGTCCAGTCAGTCCAGAACCTCAGCCTGACTGGGACCAGAACCAAGGGTCCAGTCAGTCCAGAACCTCAGCCTGACTGGGACCAGAACCAAGGGTCCAGTCAGTCCAGAACCTCAGCCTGACTGGGACCAGAACCAAGGGTCCAGTCAGTCCAGAACCTCAGCCTGACTGAGACCAGAACCAAGGGTCCAGTCAGTCCAGAACCTCAGCCTGACTGGGACCAGAACCAAAGGTCCAGTCAGTCCAGAACCTCAGCCTGACTGGGACCAGAACCAAGGGTCCAGTCAGTCCAGAACCTCAGCCTGACTGAGACCAGAACCAAGGGTCCAGTCAGTCCAGAACCTCAGTCTGACTGAGACCAGAACCAAGGGTCCAGTCAGTCCAGAACCTCAGTCTGACTGAGACCAGAACCAAGGGTCCAGTCAGTCCAGAACCTCAGCCTGACTGGGACCAGAACCAAGGGTCCAGTCAGTCCAGAACCTCAGTCTGACTGAGACCAGAACCAAGGGTCCAGTCAGTCCAGAACCTCAGTCTGACTGAGACCAGAACCAAGGGTCCAGTCAGTCCAGAACCTCAGTCTGACTGAGACCAGAACCATGGGTCCAGTCAGTCCAGAACCTCAGCCTGACTGGGACCAGAACCATGGGTCCAGTCAGTCCAGAACCTCAGCCTGACTGGGACCAGAACCAAGGGTCCAGTCAGTCCAGAACCTCAGTCTGACTGAGACCAGAACCAAGGGTCCAGTCAGTCCAGAACCTCAGTCTGACTGAGACCAGAACCAAGGGTCCAGTCAGTCCAGAACCTCAGTCTGACTGAGACCAGAACCAAGGGTCCAGTCAGTCCAGAACCTCAGTCTGACTGGGACCAGAACCAAGGGTCCAGTCAGTCCAGAACCTCAGCCTGACTGGGACCAGAACCATGGGTCCAGTCAGTCCAGAACCTCAGTCTGACTGGGACCAGAACCAAGGGTCCAGTCAGTCCAGAACCTCAGCCTGACTGGGACCAGAACCATGGGTCCAGTCAGTCCAGAACCTCAGCCTGACTGGGACCAGAACCAAGGGTCCAGTCAGTCCAGAACCTCAGCCTGACTGGGACCAGAACCAAGGGTCCAGTCAGTCCAGAACCTCAGCCTGACTGGGACCAGAACCATGGGTCCAGTCAGTCCAGAACCTCAGTCTGACTGGGACCAGAACCATGGGTCCAGTCAGTCCAGAACCTCAGTCTGACTGGGACCAGAACCAAGGGTCCAGTCAGTCCAGAACCTCAGTCTGACTGAGACCAGAACCATGGGTCCAGTCAGTCCAGAACCTCAGCCTGACTGGGACCAGAACCAAGGGTCCAGTCAGTCCAGAACCTCAGCCTGACTGGGACCAGAACCAAGGGTCCAGTCAGTCCAGAACCTCAGCCTGACTGAGACCAGAACCAAGGGTCCAGTCAGTCCAGAACCTCAGCCTGACTGGGACCAGAACCAAGGGTCCAGTCAGTCCAGAACCTCAGCCTGACTGGGACCAGAACCAAGGGTCCAGTCAGTCCAGAACCTCAGTCTGACTGAGACCAGAACCAAGGGTCCAGTCAGTCCAGAACCTCAGTCTGACTGGGACCAGAACCAATGGGTCCAGTCAGTCCAGAACCTCAGCCTGACTGGGACCAGAACCATGGGTCCAGTCAGTCCAGAACCTCAGCCTGACTGGGACCAGAACCAAGGGTCCAGTCAGTCCAGAACCTCACCTAACCCTAACCTAACCCTATAGCCACGTTAATAACGTTTTTTAAAAAATAAACCGTTTGTAAATCCGTCAAGATTACAGCGAGTTAAGCGTATTTTTGTTTGTGTAAATCCCTCACCTCCATACGGTTTCCACAGCTGCAGCTAATGTTGCTGTCTGTAGCAAGATGGCCGCCGCTTGACGACGCCGGAGACTCCGCCTCAGCTTATCTAGTGTATATATATCTATGTGTGTAACAACTACGTCACCACACACTTACGTTTTGTGTTGCAGCTTTTTCTGTCCGGGTTGAAACTGAAGCAGCTGCTTCAACCCGAACAGAAGAAGAAAAGCGTTAGTGAAACGCTGTAAAATCCTATTGAAATATCGAAAATATGCTTAAACTTCATATAATTGTTATTGAATAAAAGTATATCACAATATTTATTGTTATCTAATTATTGTCCAGCACTAGCAAAGCATAATGCCAGTTTTGTCTGCGGACATCCCTGTAAACTTGGAGGTCCTGCCCATCAACCTCTTGCTAACATGCTGGCCACAGGTGATGAGTATCAGCGTTTGTTGTCAGAGTTTCCTGCTTTGACGGTTTCCATCTTTTCTGTTACTATAGCCCCTTTCATAAGACAGGTCGGTCCGGCTTTGATGCGTGTTCAAGCCTCCAACGAGCATTCAGAAAACACACAAACGCGGTTTGGCGAATTAAATTTACTCGCCTTTGATCCGCCCCTGACCCGCCACAGTTCATAGTGTCAGCCCCGGATCTGAGCCGCGCAAACCCACTTCTGAATGCAAGACGCGCGATCCGCGCTTAGAATACAGATGACATCAGTGTGCAACTGCAGTCAACAGGCAGATTTATATTAAAAATGACACGAAACGACTGTATAAGCTAGTTTCGCTTTCCCCCCCCTCTCTCTCTGTAGCAGCGGCGCTGTGTGTGTGTGCGTGCGAGTTTGATTAGGTTCTATTTGGGGTCTTCAACACGTTTGTGTGTGTGTGTGTGTGTGTGCGTGCGCGCTGATCAGTAGCCAGCTGTCCATTTATTTATTACTGAGGAAATATTAAAAAATGACACGACACGACTGTATAAGCTAGTTTCGCTTTTTTTCCCCCCTCTAGCAGTGGCGTTATGTGTGTGTGTGTGCGCGCGAGCGCTGATCAGCAGCCAGCTGCCCATTTATTTATTACTGAGGAAATATTTAAAATAACATGACACGACAACTTGCACACGTCTGACTGTCCCACAATAAATATGTTGCGGTGTGGTGTACTCTCTCACCCAGTAGGAGGAGCCAGCGAGGTGTTCCCCAGGTTTTACCAGGTGAAGAAGAAGAAGTGTTCATGTGTAAATTCATTCATTCTGTTTCTGGTTTTGACGCTCGAAGGATTAAAGGCAACTGCTTGCAGATCAGTTTGTTTCTCCTTCTTCACACGCTACAGTGGTGACCCACGTGAAATATGTCAGAACCAAACGAGGATGTTGTTTCTTCGTCGGACCCCGCCGCCGCGACGTCTGCCCAGCTGTTGCAGCCGAACCCAGCCGACTCTGTTTCCGCAGCGAGTGTTAAGCTCCCGGAGTTCTGGCAGAGCGACCCGGTTTCGTGGTTCCAGCACATCGAGGCACTCTTTCGCCTCCGAGGCGTGAACGCAGATGAAACCAGGTACTTCTTGGTCGTGTCAGCTCTGGATATGCAGTCAACCCGCAAAGCCATGCCGCTGCTGCGCGACCCGCCACACGTGGGCAAATATGGCGCCCTCAAAGAGTTTCTGCTTCGAAGGTACACTTTGACTTCAACTGAGAGGGCTGATAAACTGCTTTCCCTGCCTGGTTTGGGTGACGGCACGGCTGTGAACATGATGGACAAAATGCTGTCGCTACTTGGTTCAGACGACGGGGGTTTCCTTTTCCCTCACATTTTCCTGCGCCAGCTTCCGTCGCAAGTGAGGGCTACTTTGGCCAATTCCCCTTGTTTATCTACCGGTGATTACCGGGGTTTGGCGGAGGAGGCGGACCGGGTCCTGCTGGCTACCAGACGGTTCGCGGTGCAGAGTACATCGGTGGAGCCGGAGCAGACGGAGATGGAGGAGCCAGCGGCGGTTTCAGCTGTTGGCGCGCGAACTCGGCGGGGGAGCTCCCTTTGTTTCTACCACCGGAGGTTCGCAAACAAGGCTAAGCGCTGCATCCCACCATGCACATGGGTGTCGGGAAACGAGGAAGCCGGCGCTCAGTAGCAGCTGTGGGCGCTGGCGAGCGAGGTGAGCTGCTCTTCGTCACAGACTCCCTGTCAGGACGTCGTTTTCTGGTTGACTCTGGTTCCCAGAAGAGTTTGGTCCACCCTGTTGGACCTGAATTAGCAGGCCGAGGCAGTGGCCCACTGCTAACTGCTGCTAACGGTTCTCCCATTGGAACTTTTGGCACTAGACGGGCAACAGTTTCTTTCCATGGTCGTGAGTTTGAGTGGGATTTTGTTGTTGCCTCAGTGACTGTTCCTATTATCGGTGCAGATTTTTTATGTGCTCATGGACTGTTAGTAGATGTTGCTAACCGCAGACTTATTGACGCTGTAACTTTTGCAACTTTCCCATGTGTATCTGGGGGGGCTGGGCCGCTAACTCATGCTAATGTTTTAGTTTCAGGAGATGTTTTTCAAGGTTTGTTGGCAGAATTCCCCTCTCTAACTACACCTGCTTTTTCCTCTTCAGAAACTAAACACGGGGTCGAGCATTTCATCCCTACTACGGGACCGCCCGTTTTCGCACGTGCACGCCGCCTCGACGCTGTTAAACTGGCCATCGCTAAAGAGGAGTTTGGTACCATGGAGAGGTTGGGTATTGTTAGACGCTCTAACAGCCCGTGGGCCTCCCCCCTTCACATGGTACCAAAAGCAGACGGGTCGTGGCGCCCATGTGGCGATTTTCGCCGTTTAAATAACGTGACGACGCCTGATCGCTACCCCATTCCGCACATTCAGGACTTTTCTGTTCGGTTGTCGGGTGCTTCCATTTTTTCTAAGGTGGATCTGGTGCGCGGCTACCATCAAGTCCCAGTGCAGTCCAGCGATGTACCTAAAACTGCAGTAATCACCCCCTTTGGGCTTTTTGAGTTCCTCCGCATGCCGTTTGGACTAAAGGGGGCAGCACAGACTTTTCAAAGGCTGATGGACTCCGTGTTACGTGGCCTCGATTTTGTGTTTGTCTATCTGGACGACATTTTGGTGGCCAGCTCGTCAACCGAGGAGCACCTGTTGCACCTGAAAGAAAATTTTCAGCGCTTGGATGCACATGGCTTGATCATTAATCCGGTTAAGTGCCAGTTTGGTTTACCGGTGATCGATTTTTTAGGTCATCGAATTTCCGCGCAGGGTGCAGTTCCATTGCCTGCCAAGGTGCAGGCGGTGGCAGAGTTCCCACGTCCTCTGGTGGTTAAAAAGTTGCAGGAGTTTTTAGGCATGGTGAACTTTTACAACAGGTTCATTCCCAATGCAGCCCATCTCCTGCAGCCTCTCTACGAGGCCCTGCGCTCAAGAAAGCCGACTGACACAGTGGTTTGGACCCCGGACCGGATCACTGCTTTTGATGGTGCTAAGTCCGCGTTAGCTAGCGCGGCACTCCTAGCCCATCCAGATTCAGAGGCCCCGATTGCGCTGACAACTGATGCTTCAGATATAGCTGTGGGGGCCGTTGTAGAGCAACGCGTTGGCGACGCATGGCAGCCGTTGGCATTTTTCAGCCGTAAATTGCGGGACTGCGAGCGCAAGTACAGCGTTTTTGACCGCGAGTTGTTGGCGCTGTTCTTAGCTACACGGCATTTTCGTTTTTTGCTGGAGGGTCGTTCGTTTACGGCTTATGTGGACCACAAACCACTCACGTTTGCAATGTCTAAAGTTTCGGAGCCCTGGTCAGCGCGTCAGCAACGGCACTTGGCGGCCATTTCAGAGTTTACAACGGACGTCCGCCATGTGGCTGGAAAATCCAACTCAGTGGCAGACTGTCTGTCACGGGTGCTCGTTTGTCCTGTGCTCCTCGGGGTAGATTTTTCTGCCATGGCCGCTGACCAACCGGGAGACGCTGATATAACTGCCCTTCGTGCCGGCGTTTCAGGGCTTAAGCTAGAGGAGGTCAAATTGGGAGAGGGCGGTCCTTTGATCCTGTGTGACGTTTCCACAGGCCGGACACGCCCAGTGGTTCCATCAGGTTGGCGCCGCCGCATTTTTGACTCTGTCCACTCTCTCTCGCACCCAGGTGTGCGCGCGTCTGTGAAACTAGTCAGCGCACGTTTTGTGTGGCCTGGTTTACGCAGAGAGGTGAGGAGTTGGGCAGCGGCTTGCGTGGCTTGTCAGCGTGCCAAGGTGCACCGGCACACTAAGGCACCACTGGAACCATTTCCCATTCCAGCCAAGCGTTTTGACCACGTGCATGTGGACTTAGTTGGTCCCCTGCCCCCATCACGGGGTTTCACACACCTGCTTACAGTGGTCGACCGCACAACCAGGTGGCCGGAGGTCGTTCCTCTTTCTTCCACAACTACCTCCGACGTGGCTGGTGCGTTCCTCTCCACTTGGGTTGCCCGTTTTGGTGTGCCCTCGGACATCACTTCAGACAGAGGTCCCCAGTTTATTTCAGGGCTCTGGTCCGAGATGGCGCGCTCCTTGGGGGTGCAGGTGCATCGCACTACCGCCTACCACCCTCAGGCTAACGGGTTGGTTGAACGTTTCCATCGGTCTCTTAAGGCGGCGTTACGTGCTGCGCTAACAGACGTTGGC
>JBBPBX010049739.1:10443-25232 GCA_038048925.1 Garcialebias charrua
TGTTAATTGCCCCCAGACTGTAGTGAGGAGGTGGCAGAACTCCAAAACACATTTAAAATGAACTTTGAAAATAGTTATGTGAAATTACAGTAAGGTCACCGATTTTGACGGGTATCAAATTCGGTGACCTCTGTGATACTGAGTACTTGAGGCTCCCATGTTATGTTAATTGCCCCCAGACTGTAGTGAGGAGGTGGCAGAACTCCAAAACACATTTAAAATGAACTTTGAAAATAGTTATGTGAAATTACAGTAAGGTCACCGATTTTGACGGGTATCAAATTCGGTGACCTCTGTGATACTGAGTACTTGAGGCTCCCATGTTATGTTAATTGCCCCCAGACTGTAGTGAGGAGGTGGCAGAACTCCAAAACACATTTAAAATGAACTTTGAAAATATTTATGTGAAATTACAGTAAGGTCACCGATTTTGACGGGTATCAAATTCGGTGACCTCTGTGATACTGAGTACTTGAGGCTCCCATGTTATGTTAATTGCCCCCAGACTGTAGTGAGGAGGTGGCAGAACTCCAAAACACATTTAAAATGAACTTTGAAAATATTTATGTGAAATTACAGTAAGGTCACCGATTTTGACGGGTATCAAATTTGGTGACCTCTGTGATACGGAGTACTTGAGGCTCCCATGTTATGTTAATTGCCCCCAGACTGTAGTGAGGAGGTGGCAGAACTCCAAAACACATTTAAAATGAACTTTGAAAATAGTTATGTGAAATTACAGTAAGGTCACCGATTTTGACGGGTATCAAATTTGGTGACCTCTGTGATACTGAGTACTTGAGGCTCCCATGTTATGTTAATTGCCCCCAGACTGTAGTGAGGAGGTGGCAGAACTCCAAAACACATTTAAAATGAACTTTGAAAATATTTATGTGAAATTACAGTAAGGTCACCGATTTTGACGGGTATCAAATTTGGTGACCTCTGTGTTACTGAGTACTTGAGGCTCCCATGTTATGTTAATTGCCCCCAGACTGTAGTGAGGAGGTGGCAGAACTCCAAAACACATTTAAAATGAACTTTGAAAATAGTTATGTGAAATTACAGTAAGGTCACCGATTTTGACGGGTATCAAATTGTGTGTCGAGTTATCTCCTTTGCTTGAACTCGAAAAAAAGGCTTTGGCACCAACAGAGGACGCTGTACAACTCCACTCATTTAGTCTTTTATTTTATTTTCTCTGATGCTCCATGAGCCATAAGTTGAAAACCTTGAATAATAAACACATTTAAATATATCAAATGAAAATACTGTTTCAATCAACAAATTTAAACCCTTAATAGAAAATTATTAAATATTTATATGAATTTAAGCTTTACCTATATATTTCAAATTATTTTTAATGCAGCAAATTTATACATACAATCTTGTTTAAAGAGAAAAATGTAAAACCAGACAAAATAGATTCACATTTCTCTGTTAATTTACAAAAGACAATTGAAAACAAGATACATACCAAAAGCATCTCTGTGATTGCCAGACACTGAGCAGCTGAGTCAAAGGTACAGTAAACAGCTGCTGAAGGCCAGGTAACCACACCTACATTTCTGGCACTACATTGCCATCTCCTGTGCAACCAATGCAACTACTAAAATAAACTAAACTAAACTAAACTGTTTGAAAAAAGGGGCAGATATAATAAGATTTATTCTTCTTTCTGCTACCTTTCTTCTTTTTTTTACATTGTGTACGTATCATTAATGGGATTGTCTTGTATTGTGTTTCTTTTGTAAAAAAAAAATGAACAAATTTAATAAACATAAACATTTAAAAGCGCCTTTCAGGACACCCAAGGAGAACATTTCACAGCAAGAAAAATATCATACAAACAACAAACACAGTTAAAACATCAGCTGTAACAAATTAAAATGTAAAATAAATGAAGAATATAAAATACATTTAGTAAAATTAATGATAAGCAAGTTTTGAAACCAATCTCCCTCCCAACAAAGCACTTGGAAACATTTATTAATCATTTACAGATTTATTAATTAAATGTTTAAACAACAGCAATTGAATGCGATGGTCCGTCTGTGTTCAGCATACTCATTACATTTTCCCCGTCAATGCGACCGAAACCAAATTCGGGAAGTGTTCCATTTTCATTCCTGCTACACTGTTCATTAGAGCTGCGCAGAGCTACGCAGTTTACCTAAATACTCTTCTTCTCACTTCCACTCAAGACGTACATACGGGGGAATGTACGCTATCGCCCCCTGGCGTCCCAGATTTTGACAAGTCGCAGGATTTGGTGTAACACCTGAAATAACGACGGCTTTTCTGGTTTTTGAACGCCGCTTTTGCGTCATTCGTCGTCTACTGAGCAGGCAAACGCAGTTTTTTCGCCGCTTCATCAGGGTACGACGGAGCTTTAGTATTATTATTATTAGTGTGGCCCTAAAGCTCCGTCGTACTGTTTAAATGACTTCCACTGTTAATAATAGCCTTCAAATTTAATAATGTTAGCAATCCTTCCATCCAGTATCTTTTTTAATCAGTAGTGTCTGTAGTACTTTTCTGTACCTATAGAGGGCGCTCACACGTCAGCTACTCAACAGAAAACTGGCCCATAATAAAAAACAATACAGTAATACTGTAATATTTTAATGTTATCCATATTAACCATCTATTTAATCTATTTGGAGATTTTAAATGAAATTTAATGAAATATGCTGTGATCTTTTTTTCTGAAAAATGTTTATGCATAAATGATTGAGTAAGAAGCCTACTTGGAAGAATTTTTTTTTTTTTAATTCATTGTCACTTTTACTGCCTGCTTGTTCTTTCTTTTTCGCCTTCATAGTAAATATCAGAGATATACAGAGGAACTCTGTAATCCCATCTTTACTGTTGGCAGAAAATTATCAACATGGATTTCTCATGCAACAAAACAAGCAAATCAAATTTAATTGCATCCATGTCATTCACAATTTATTGAAAAGCTTATAGAAATTTTGTATCTAAATTTTTTTTTGCATACAACTCAAAAATGTTTCTAATAAATTGGACAATACAAGATCCATGTTCTATAAACACAACAAATTATTATATTTTTTATTTTTCTAAATTTTGTGCAATAGTGACACTACAGTACATTAAATCATTAACAGTGTCAACCTCGCACAGTGATTGCTGGACATGGGCACCGGCAACCCCCGTGACCCAAAATGGAAGAAGCGGGTAAAAGATAATGGATAGATGGATCGTTATCAACAACTTTTCAATCAAGACACAAAAGGCCCACACCTCCATGCTTCCTCAAAATCCTCATGGAGTTCTTTATCATCGCTCATACATTCCTCTGAAATAGAAACTTGTTTTTTGAAATAGTTCAAAATATTATTTATTATGGTGAAAGGGACTCCTTCATTGAAAGTGATTACAGATTTCTTTCATTTTAACATGCATCTGTTTATGGATATGATTATTCTTGTACAGATCTAGTAGAGTGCTGTATGAATGGGAAAATGAGGGCAGATATAGCGTAAAGCACTTTGAGTATCTTCACAAGACAGAAAGGTACTATAAGTACAGTCCATTTAGCTCTGACTTCGACAAAAACAATAGTTTTATTCAGGTGTTCTAATCTGTACTTGCTTTTTCACGTTTCAGAAACTGAAGGCATCACATATTTTAGTTTTGACAACTTTTTGATGATCACTGGACGTTTGCCTGTTCAGGAGTCCCATTCAGTTTAATTTACACTTTATAATCTGAAGTTGTTGACTTTAAGTGGTTTTAAACAACTGCTAAGTTCGTGGCAAAAACCAACGCAGAAGTTCCTGTTTTCAGTATTGCTTTGTTGTTTTCATATTATTTATCCTATTACTCTTCATTTTATATGCTTTTTATACGATTGTCTTTTGTTGTCATCTGTGTTCTTTGTTTAAAACAGGTCTCTCTTGTAAATGAGTCCTCGGGGCTCAATGAGACTAACCTGTACAAATAAAGGTTGAATGAATGAATGATGGCCACGTGGACTGTATTTTTCTGCTTTCTCAATAAGCAGGCCTGCTTTGTAATATCTGCATCTTTGATTTTGGTTTATTAGATACTCACCGACATATGTGGCAGAGCTGAAGATGCTGAGGTTCTCCTTTTAGGTGTGACAAGGACAGATCAAATAAGACACTGTGGGGAAGATGAGGTATGGGGCCCCCATAAAATTTTGATTAAAGTAAATGGTCTGGCATATTTTAACAGGTTGTTAAACATCTACATTTATCTACATATGTAAATTCTTGATTCAACAACTATTTTAAAGACTTATTCTTCATTCAACTATGTGCATTATCCTGTTTTTAAACTCACTCCTATGGCTAAGTTAATTAAATTAAAGTGACACAATTTATCACAACAACTTTATAAGTGCAATTCACTTTTATATTATTTTTGATTTAGTTCTATTTGTAACACAGCATGCAATTGTACTAAACAAAAGTGACACTGAACTGCATGTTTAAAAATAAGAATATTAACTTTACCCGATGAACAGGTGCAATTTTGATAACCACCAACAGTGAATTTATAGGGTGCATTTTACAGTTTTCTGATTTATTGATAGACCTGCTCATAACAAAAAATGACCTGGCATCATACAGCCTTCACTAAATTTCACTGTGCCAAGCAATAATGAAACAAACTTTTTTGGTCAGTTTTGTCAACGTGCATGTAATTATAAAACTAAATCATTTATAGGCTGCTTCCTACCTTGGTGCCACAATTTCTACCACACTTCATAACTTTTATTCTCCTTCAGTCCACTTGGAATAACATCCATCTCCCTTCTCCTATTGTTTTTCTTTCACTAGTCCTTCCCCACACTTTTATTTTCCTGTTTCACTTTCCAGAAAGCTTGCGTTCCTTGAGTTTTCTCATAGGTCTCCTTCAAGGTGTTCTCTATAACACCATCGGCTGGTCTTTTTAAACCTTAGAGCAAAGACAAAACAAGTTCTTCCTGCTCATATTAGACAACGCTTCCAAAAACGTGTCAACCTTCTGTCATTTACAAACAAAAAAGACTGGCAGTGGCAAATCAACCTCATGTCCACCTGATCAAGTCTCTTGGTGCAATGCGGCCACAGCACAAGAAGCCCACTTATCATTTAAAAAAAATGTTGAGATCAAAACAGTTTTCACAAAAACTGATAGAAAAATATTTTATTACAAACTGGAGCAACATTACAACAAGTGTTTCATTGACAAAATCACAAACATTTCAAAACTGTAAAATTGTGAACAATTTTCAATGGTAAAAACAAACAAGTAAATCCTACTGTAGCATCTTTTACTCCCTCTTTATCATTTGCATGTGATCCTTTAGGTCTTTTTCACAGATTGTGCCATGCCTGTCTGATTTGTCTCCAAGGAGTTCCAAGGATCGAGGCAGTGATAAACATGAAAACCAGGATCATTCCTTTAGCCAGTGATTGAGAATAAGGTTCACCTGTGAAAGAGACAGTGAAATACTGTAAGTCATTATGGAACTGTTTACTCATTATGAGAGCCACAATTATTGATAGATTAACGCATTTAGCCATAATAAATGGTACATAGTCCACACTTTGAAAATACAAACACTGTTTAGGTACTATAAAGTACTAATATGTTTATTATTCACACAACAGATTTGTTCTTTTGCTACATGATATGTAAAAGAAATGTCTAAACCTCCACATCAACCTTTTAGGAGGAGTCAAATCCTCACCTGTGTAATATTTAGTGAATGGAAAGGCAAGCTCAGGCCAACATACATCATTCCTGTTACAATCGTATTCTGTGAAGTTGATCTGAAACCTACAACGAAAATAAAACTTCTTAGCGTTAGCAGCTTAGAAATGTCAAACAATCATTTGGCCAAGTAACTTTTCTTGAAAGTGGTGTTGAATGTTCCAGCACCTGGTTTTGGGTGGTCCTGTGTTGCCAAGAATGTCAATGAATGTGACTGTGGAGGTGATGGGGAACAGCTGAGGCTCCTCTAGGTTCTCACATGAATAAACATCACCCCCTCCACAATTCAGAGTCCAAGTAGACAGGCTATAACTGAAAATGACCACAGTTAGATTATTTCTAAGCATCAATTCAAAAATTATTTGCAACATTAACAAGAATTAGACTTTATAGTTACTTTCATCAACGAACAGCTTTTCATGCTCTGTAAAAAAAAACAAAAAAAAAACAGGGCAATCTGTGTTGTCACAACATCTGACACACACCTTACTTCCAATGCTCGTATTTCTCTCTGAGGTGTGCCATCTATCAGGCCAGTGGTTAGAGTCCAAACTTGGATATGCTGGTGGGATGGAACATCACTGCACGCGCTTGAGACGTCTGCCACGACTGTGCTCGAGTTCAGAGTCACAACTGGATTTGATTTGTTTGGAATAACATTAAGTTAGTGCAACTAGAACATATTTTATCATAAACCCTTTAGGTACAGAAAAAAAAAATACAAACTTAATACATTTTAATTGTTTTTTGCACCATCTACTCACAGCTTATGTTGACCCAGTCTGAAATAGTTAAAATATCTGGGTTTCCACGCTTTGCGACATGTGTGGCAGCTGTCAGAGCTTCCTGCAGATTAGTAACTGTTTCTCTAAAGAAAAAAAAAACGTTCTAAGCTCACATGTACAACCATACTGTGTCGTTTATTTGTACATAAACTTAAGGTGTTATACTGAACTGCAGACCTCAGGAAAGTACACTGAGTCAGATTCTGTGGACTGACAGCTAGCAAGCATCCTGAAGTTGAATTTTCCCCAAAAAGAACCGGTTTCATCTGAGCAGTGGAACATAATCCATCATGAACTGATAAACAAACCAAAAACACATGACAAATTGTCTTTTAGTATGGATTGATGTATGTAGCCGAGTATAAGCTAAAATTTAAGCAACAATGATAATTGTGTCATTTGATGGGTTTTACCTGGTTTCCAAATATTAAATTGTGTCTTCTGTATCGATTCTGTGTTGTTGCCCACAACCCCAGCAATAACTGGCTTTCTAACTTGATAACCTGTCATTAAAACAAGTGTGAGTTATTACTCTGTAACTGGTTTTAAGAAACGTTAGAAAACAAAACAACTACTGTATTCTGCAACTGAAGATGTGTCGCCTTCCATCTGGGGAGCTTTCTCAATTTGAAGCTGGAGCTCTACACTTTTTAAACTGTTTGTGAAACTAAGTTATGTATTCTAAAATGTCACATACAGTTTATAAAGTGATTTACCATGTCCTGGATGACTGAGAATCTACACCAGTATACTCTGTAATAATAACTTTTATGCATCTTCTCCTACCTGGATTTCCTGAGTTGGTCTCAGGCACAAATTCTCTGTTTAGAAACATGGCTGAATATCTTGCTGTTAATGTGACTGTTTAAAATACAGAAAAACAAAACCAGTCAACATGGAGCAACTTCATTAACTTTCATTGAAGACACGCCAGTTTTAAGCACTCACCACTCCCATTTAAGATGATGGACCCAACAGTGCGTGTCAGTGTGACACCTGTGAGGCTATTTCCTGTCCAGTAGAATTTGTAATCCAGTGCTAAGGTCACATTCGGACACACCAGTTCCTCAGCTTTGAATAAATATGATCATATTTCAACATTAATTTAACTGTTAGTTTCAGTTACTGTAGTAATGCCATTTGTTGCATTATACATACATGAAGAGTTCACTGTACCACTTCCAGAAACGAAAAAACTAAAGTCAAAGCCCTCTACATCAGTTACATTCACCACCACAACTCCTTGGAAAAAAAACAACAACAAGTCACTGGCATTTAAAAAGTATCAACACACATCAACACACTCCTAAGAACGGTCGGGAAGTAAAACCTACCTCCATGTCCATCCATAACTTCAGTGGTCAAATCGGCTGGTTGTGTTTGTAAAGGAGATCCAGTTGGACAGGAGTGGAGAAGAGTCACACACTCGACTTGGAAATTTTTCAGAAATGCTGCAGGAGAACTGTTCGTACACCGTCCAAGGATCGTCTGTTGAGCAAAAACAAACATTAGGTCGCTAAAGTTCAGATAGCACAGTACAAAACACTGCACCTTAAAAAAAAAGTAAAATACGAAACATCAAGCATAAAACTAACCTGAGGAATAGTAAAGTACTGGCCATCTTTTGTGACAATGGGACTTCCTTGAATATAAAGATTAACTGGTACTGGGGCTGACAATACAGGAGTTTGGAAAGAAGGGCCAGGACTAGGTGCACTAAAATTATACAAGAAGAACAAGGATGCATAATGGCCACAAGAAATTAAATTACTCAATAAAAAACATGCTCAAAAACACAGGCATAATTTTTATTTTCTCACATTGTGTCTCCTTGGTAAAAGAAACCAAGAAAAGGGTTGTTTTCAGGTGGAGAATTGACACATAAAAATGGAAACCAGTCTGGAGCATTTTCAGAGGATTGTACCGAGCACTGATAATCTGGAACAGGAGACACATGTCCGCCAAACGGTCCTGGCAGACAATGGGATGCAAATAGCTTTAAATAATTACTGGAACAGTCCTATTGAGAGCGAAACACAAAAAGTGTGGATTAACATGACATAACATTTCACTGAATACTCTTACTAAATTAACATAATATCAACAAGAAAAATACCTGATCACAGCAGCAGCGTAGGTCACAAACTCTAAATGTCAGGTCACAGGGACAAACGCCCAGTGGTTGGTACACTTGATTTGGAATGACTGTTTTGTTATCTGTAGGAAAGGATGAATCATATATTAAAAAGTGCTTTTCTCAAAGTGCTTATGCAAAATTGTTGGGGGGACTTTAATAATGTAATTATCCTATCAAAAATCACAAGACAAACTGTTTGTTTTACCAAGTCCAGCAGTAGCAGTAAACAACTGGGCATGTATGGAGACCTGAATCAGCAGTGATGCCTGGGGTGTGCTGCCAACACAGGCAGACACCTGAAGAGTTTGCAGGACACACAGAGACTGTAAACAGCAGTCACTGTTCGTATCGTTTTCAGCACACAGGCGCAGAGTTTGATTCAATCTCAGAGAAACTCGTAATGCAGTCTGAGGGACAAGACAAACACAAGCCTAATTTTAGAGGATTATATAGTTTTTAGTCTTTGCATCTGACTAACATTGTTTCAGCATTACATGATTAGCTTGATCTCTTACCTTTCCTGTCTGTTCTGCTGTGAGCACCCACCGTGTTGCTTCTTCTACACATGATGGAGAATCAATGCCTCCTGCACAAGATAATCAATCTTTATTCCAAATCACAGAGAACACACACTTCGTCCTTTTTGAGTCAAAACAAAGGTGTTCGAGCAGAGAAGTTGAAGAGGGACTGAGAAGTTTTTGCCTTTAATCTTTTTTGTACCTGTTGTGTTGGATAGAGAAACCGTCCTCAGATTCAGAGAAACACCCGAGGTGTTTCCCAGCAGATAGGAGGTGACTGCAGGTCCAGTAGCACTGAGGAAGGACGGCTGGAAGACTAATGAACACAGATGGTTACCATTTCTGCTAGGGTCTGCTCACGTTAGTTATATAAAATAAAATAGTACAACAAATGATTCGGAGTGCTAACTTCCAACTGGTCGTTAGCTTTAAAGCTAGGTGAAACTAGGGCTATTTTTTTTTAAAAGATACACAAAATCAATCTTACCGACGACGTTTTGAGACAGAGACAATGAAACAAGAAGATGTAGAAATATAGTTTGGCGTGAAAAAGACACAGAAAAGAAATTAGCTCCTACTTTAGCCATTTGTTGGCTACCAAGAGGACATATTTGTAAACTATTTGCGACGTCCTGGCAACGCAGAGCTCAACCAATCACCGAACAGGAAGATTCTTGCTCTGATGACGGAGAGAAACTAAATTAGAGCTCACGGAACGACAGCGCCCCATGTGGTCACAATGGGTACAGCTACATTTACTCTATGGTCAGCGCGTTTTAAAATTATTATTTTATTTTTAATTTACAAAACCATGTTATGTTATGGTTTCTTAATTATGTTTAGACAATTGAGGAGACAAATCATAAACAAAGGTAACCCGTATAATTATATATTCATAGATTTGACATTAGCTTTGCTGTTTTTCTAAACTAAACTAAACTAGACTAAACTAAACTAAACTAGACATGATGAAATGGGGTTTTAGGACTGCTATGCCACTGAGTGTGTTATGAGCTGCTGTTTTGAAGGATGCCTCAACTGTAGATCTAGAGGAGTATGTTGCAGCTGTCACTGGATATATCAGCACCTGCACTTATGATATTGTTCAAACAAGACACTTAAAACCTACCCCAACAATACTGTGAAATGCTGCAATACAGCCAGAAACGTGCTATGATGACATCACATACACATACTTCCATCGATCGCATGTGGCAGGGTCACTGACACATCACTTATTGATGTCAGAAGACTTTCAAACCCATATCTGATGGCTCTGTTATTCAGACAAGCTGAATTAAATTTAATACTCACTTCGAGGCTCTCAACAACAGGGAGAAGCTCTGGTTACAGAGGACACACCCGCTGACTCAACAGCTGAGGTACATTCCAAAAAACAGTCTTCTGAAGGCAACTGGTCCGGACAACATCCAGGGGCGAGCACTCAGGACCTGTTCAGAGCAGCTGGCAGAGGTGCTCGCAGACATCTACAACCTGCTTCTTCTCTGTGCCCACCTTAATGATTACTGTCCTGTACCACTACTGACTCCCATTGTTATGAAATGTTTTGAGAGGGTGTCCCACATAAAGAGATCTGTCCCTGCCAACAGTTTGCTTATAAACAGAATCGGTCCACTGATGATGCTGTCAATGCTTTTAGTCACACAGCCCTTACACGCCTGAGGGAAGGACATGTATATGAGGATGTTTGTTCAGTTCAGCGTTTAATACAGTTCCTCCCCACAGGGTCTGCAAGAAGTTCCTCACCTTGGGTCTGCCACCATCTGTCTGCAACTTGGTGCTGGACTTTCCAATACTGTAAACAGGCCCCAGTCTGTCAGAATAAGACAATGGACATGAACGATCAAGAGAGTCAGCTAGGAATCCCACAGGGCTATGAGCTGAGTCCACTGCCAATGCCATACTCTCTGTTTACTGTGTGGTCTAGAAAGCTGTCATCATTAAGTTCACTGATGACTCCACAATTACTAGACTGATTACAGAGAGGATGTGCCATACGACAACAGTTGGCAGAGCTATTTCCTGGTGTTAAGAGGACATCCTCTCCCTAAACATCACAAAAGCCAAGAATATGGATCCCAGGAGAAGACTGAGCAATATGTCCCCTCAAAGTTGGAGCGATTTGGGTAGAAGAGGTGAAAACCTTCAAGTTCCCCAATACTCACATCAGAGAAGATCTCACCCGGTTTTACAATTGCCAGCAGCTCCTGAAGACGGCACAGCAGAGACTGTTCTTTCTGAGGAAGCTGTGAAAATTTGGGATATCACCCAAGGTCCTCAGCAGCTTCTACAGAGATACAGATGAGGGCATCATCATTATCAGCACCATCATTATTATTCTGCCCCTTTTTAACCATCAACACAATGTTTTATGATTGCTGTTGTATGATTTCATGAAACTGATTCTATGTGTCTGTTTTTCTTTTGCAAAACGAGACTGACTGTCTCAGTGAGATTTACTGTTTAAATAAATACTGTACAATTTTAATGACTTTGTTTTTGTTACTTAATTGTACTGCTGTGTGCTGCGTGCAAAGTAATAATTGAATTGCATGTTGTAAATGCTTTTAATTCTGTGCATATGGCAATAAATTAATCTAAACTAAATTAGGGTGGCACGGTGGCGCAGTTGGTAGAGCTGCCACCCAT
Source organism: Garcialebias charrua (assembly GCA_038048925.1). NCBI lineage: Eukaryota > Metazoa > Chordata > Actinopteri > Cyprinodontiformes > Rivulidae > Garcialebias > Garcialebias charrua. The sequence continues at coordinate 22,305 of JBBPBX010049739.1, forward strand.
CAGCAAAATGGTTGTCCAATCAAATCCTGGCTAGTGGGGACCATTCTGGGTGGAGTTTGCATGTTCTCTCTGTGCATGCGTGGTTTTCTCCAGGTACTCCGGTTTCCTCCCACAGACCAAAAACATGCATGTTAGGCTGATTGGTGACTCTAAATTGACCCTATGTGTGAGTGAGAGAGTGAATAGTTGTTTGTCTCATTTGTCTCTATGTGTCCCTGTGGTGGACTGGAGACCTGCAATACCCTACCTCTCACAGTGATGGCATGGGCACCAGTGACCCCGTGACCCAAAAAGGAAGAAGCAGGTAAAAGATGGCTAGATCAACTAAACTAAAAGATAAAAAAAGTAACAACTGAAGTAAACATAAAGATATGTAAATATTTCACTATGTAAAAATTTAATATAATAATAATAATAATAATAATAATAATAATAATAATAATAAATTCAATTTATACCGCACTTTTCATTAATAAAAATCTCAAAGTGCTATATACAATAGTTCCTGGATTCATTAATGATGAAAATTTTCACAAGTTACATTAATTGATATTTTTATAAAATATATGTTTTTGCAAGACTTTGCAGAACATTGATTTGTACATAAACATAAATATCGGTTGTTCAAACAAAAACAAGTATTCAAGCAGACCTTGCAAGCCTGTTTATTTAATATGTTGTATTTAATTGTGTGCGCTCTCAGGATATGATTACCTGCAGTGTTCCGTCAGTGAGGACTGAACTTGGAAAAAGGGCCTTCTCCTACTCCGCTCCTGCTTCATGGAATATCTTACAAAAAGATCTGAAGCTCTCGACCTTGACTTCTCTAAATGGTTTTCAGAATCTGTTGGAATCCTGGCAAAAACCAATGCAGATTTGTTCCTGTCTTTGATTTTATACGTCTACCTTATAATGTTTTGCTAGTTTTTTGATACTTTGTTAAAAAAAAAAAAATCTTTTGTTTTTTTCTCTCTTTTTGTTTTCTATTGTTTATTGTTTGTTTGTTTATTGTTTAATGAAATTCTATCACTGCTGTTCATTGTTCTTTAGTTTTAGCAGGTCGCTTTCGTAAATGAGCCCATGAGGTTCAAAAGATTTACCTGACTAAATAAAGGTTGAATGAATGAATGAATTGTACAGTATTTTGTCTAGTTTGACAGTAAGTGTTTCATTTGTTTTAAATGCGCTTAATGTAAATTACAGAATTTGACACTGAAAACAGAAAACAACTTTAAATATGCTAACTGTGAATCCTATTTTTCTAAATAATGCATTAAATTAAAAAAAAGTTCATTGTCATAATGTAAAAATGGTCACGGAGGCGCTACAGGTGTCAGCCACTAGAGGGCAGCACGTCGCTGCTGCTCTCAACAACAGAGCAGGCGACGAAGAAGAATATTGTCACGTGACCAACAAACAAACGTGCCTTTTAGCAATGTGTCAACATTAAACATCTGTCCCGTGGATTTAACGCAACGATGTCGTTTGAAAACCTGTTGTCACGTCTGCACGAGTGCCTGAATATTGAAGAAGCCGCTCCTGAAACCACCAGTGAACTCCTCCGGCGGGTTTTAACCAAACTCTCTGAATCTTCCAGGTTGGTTCAAACTCTCTGAACTGTACAGTATTTAGTCTTTCGTTTAGGAAATAAAGCACAACATGTCCGTGTGTCCTCTGCACGTACAGGAGCAACGTGAAAAGATGTAAGGAGCGCTGTTTAGAGGAGGCTGTCCAGCTGCTGAGGCAAACATCTGCAGCTGAGCTCCGTGCTGTGGAGGACGAACACCTCCTGCTTCTTGTCAGACTCCTCCTGTCCCTGCAGCTGGAGGAGGTCTGCATCTCCACAGCCTGTCGAAAAGTAGACCAGGTCAGCCACGTGCATCTCAACTCAACTTTATTTTGGTAAATTAAAAACATTACAAACTAAAGGAAAACAATAGACTCAGCAGTCTACATAATGACAGATATCTACTGTCCACATATATACATAAGTGCACATACAAACATTTACTGTATATTTATTTAAATATGCATGTATACATACTCACATTACATACATACATGGTTACATAATGCATATATACATCTATTCAACATCTCCATAAGCTTTTATAATTTTACATTTTAAGGCTCTTTTAAAGCTCACCAAAATAGCACATAATTTGAGATCATCATTCAGTTCATTCCACAGTTTCACGCCGATGACTGAAATACATCTAGATTTTACTTTACTTTTCTCGTTCTTGTTCAAATATTAACAAACCTTGTAAATTATATTTACTCTCTCTTAACTTACATAATTTCTGAATTCCAGAGGGAAGAAAGTGCTTTATACATTATTTCCAGTATTTTTATATAAACAATGTCATTACATTTTAAAGTATTATTTTGAACAAAAAGTTTATTAGTTGGTTCACAATATCTAATTGCTTTTTTTGTAACTTTGTTAATATGTCAATAGTAGTTTTATTTGTATTTCCCCATATTTCTGAGCATTATAACAAGTAGGGCATAATCAAGGAAGAGTATATAATATGCAAGCCTTTTACATTTATTAAGTCTTTTATTTTAAACAATATTCCAATAGTTTTTGCAATTTTATTTCTAATATATTCAATTTGAGGCTTCCAACTAAGTTTTCTATCCAGAATGATACCTAAAAATTTTGTCTCATAAACTCTGTTGATTTCAACTCCATTTATATGTAACTTTACATTATTATAAATCCGATTACAATACCATAAATTTAGTGGTTTTTTTTCATTCAAAGATAGCTTATTATATGTAATCAACTCACTTTTTAAACTTAAATAGCTCTTTTTTCTACTATTTGTATTAATTCATCTATATTCGTTCCAGAAAAGAAAAAGTTTGTGTCATCAGCAAACATTATAAATTTCAAAATACTGGATACTGTAAAAAGGTCAT
>JBBPBX010049740.1:0-13752 GCA_038048925.1 Garcialebias charrua
GCTAAATTTTAATAGATTAATTTGATAAAAAATCGCGCGATCACAGCGAGTTTATTGTCAGTGCGCGCGTTTCTTTGTTTAATGTACGAAGATGTCTCCTTCGTGTGTCGCATGGTACCTGTACCGCTAGCTAAGCTAAGCTAACATGTTTTTTTTTTGTGTGTGTTAAATGTACGGTACCTGTATCTTGCTAAATTTTAATAGATTAATTTAATATAAAATCGCGCGATCACAGCGAGTTTGTTGTCAGTGCGCGCGCGTTACTTTGTTTAGTAATGTACCGTACGAAGATGGCTGCCTTCGTGTGTCGCATGGTACCGCTAGCTAAACTACCAGTAACATGCTTCTTGCTAAATTTTAATATATTAATTTAATATAAAATCACGCGCTCATAGCGAGTTTGTGTTGAGTGGGTGCGTGCTTAATTCTTTGTTTACTTTTTTGTGTGTGTTTAAAGATGCAGTATGTAACATTTTTTATAAACATATTCCTTCACTCTGTCACCATCTCCTGACAGACTGATGCTTTGCCTGTTGAAATTTTTTCTAAGCAGACTGAACCTTTAACGCACTTCTTGCTAAATTTTAATATATTAATTTAATAATAATAGGTAATAATAATGAATTTTTTTTTATAACGCACGTTTTATTAACAAAAATCTCAAAGTGCTACAAAGTGCAGCTAAAATTACCGGTAAAGGTCAAAAACAAGTGATAAAATCAAGTACCGGTAAGATCAGTGATAAAACAACCAAAAACCATAATAAAATCAATAAAAACAATGATAACATCAACTAAGATCTGAGTTAAAATCATGTGTATCGGTAGGCAGAGTATGGTACGCTCGCTTAAAAATAAAGGTCTTTAAGCCTTGTTTAAAGTCAACCAGTGACTGTGGAGCACTGGTTTAATAAAAATGTGGACATGTGATGTGGACATGTGATGTGGACATGTGATGTGATGTTGACAAACAAAGAAACATTTTATGTTGCAGGTCACTTGGTGCGCTCACAGCAGGTCTGTGAGTGCATGTTCGATTCTTTTAGCCCAACACTAATATCTGCCTTTTGTCTTTCTCACGCCAGGTCCAGACTCATCAGATCACTGGCGGCCATATTGTTAATATGGACGAAGTACCGCTTACGTTTGACATTCCGCTTGGACGCAGTGTCTCCCAGAAAGGGGAGAAAAGCATCAACATCCTCACCACAGGCCATGAGAAGTCCCACTTCACAGTGGTTCTGGCCTGTGGTGCTGACGGCACCAAACTTCCCCCCATGGTCATCTTTAAGAGGAAGACCATTCCTAAGGAGGACTTCAGCTCCAGGGTGGTGGTGGCTGTGAACCCGAAGGGATGGATGGACGAAGCGATGATGCTCCACTGGCTGACCAAGTGCTTCGTCCATCGTCCTGACGGGTTCTTCAGGACCAAGAAGGCTCTCCTCGTCATGGACAGCATGCGTGCCCACATCACGGACGCCATGAAGGCCAAGGTGAAGACCCTAAACACTGTGCCCACAATCATCCCAGGGGGGCTGACGAAACTCTTGCAACCACTCGACATCTCGGTGAACAGGAGTTTCAAGGCCTCCCTGAGGAAGTTGTGGGAGGAGTGGATGGTGAGTGGTGAGCACTCCTTTACAGCAACAGGGAGGATGCGGCACGCCACCTTTGCTCAGGCAGTGGAGTGGGTGGACAAGGCCTGGGCTTCTGTGACCACCCGCACCATCAAGTCTGGGTTTAGAAAGGCGGGAATCCAGCCTGCTGGTGCTGAGGCAGAGGACAGCAGTGAAGAGGAGGAGGAGGAGGAGGAGGAACCTCTCACCACTGGCAGGCTGGATCCAACACTGGCAGAGCTTTTCCAAAGCGACACAGAGGATGAGGAGTTTTTGGGCTTTGAATGAGTTGGTATCGTACTGTAAATAATTTGTAAATAAACACCACAAAAACATACCGGGTATCTGTTTCAGTCATCTTTATGTGCAGGTGTACAGGTACCGTAGTACCGGTAATTTCAAAGCTGCTTTATTTAAAGTTTGTGGGTGTACCGGTAAATGTCAAAATGCATTTCACTCAGCTGCACCTCCAGATGCAGCATCTTTCAGTTGCACCTCCAGATGAAGCATCTTTCAGTTGCACCTCCAGATGAAGCATCTTTCAGCTGCACCTCCAGATGCTCCTTCTTCCAGCTCGCCTGCACTGGTTTCCATAGCAACTGCATCTCCCAGCTCTCCTGCACTGGTTTCCACAGCAACTGCAACTCTGAGCAGATCATCTTCAGCTGCAACTGATTTGTACCGTAATCATTTATTAACAAAAATTAAACTGAGACACAGTCTTACAAAAAAGGCAGCCAACAAATATTTTTTTAGGAGTCTGTGGTTTAATTTTAATGATGTTTGTGGTATTTACATTCTGAAATAAGCTGATTTGTAATCATTTATAAACAAAAATTAAACTGAGACACAGTCTTATAAAAAAGGCAGCCAACAAATATTTTTTTAGGCGTTTCTGTAGTGTAATTTTAATGATGTTGGTGGTATTTACATTCTGAAATAAGCTGATTGTTTATACTGTACTGTACCGGCAATCATTTACCGGTATTAACAAAAATTAAACTGAGACACAGTCTTAAAAAAAAGGCAGCCAACAAATATTTTTTTAGGAGTCTGTGGTTTAATTTTAATGATGTTGGTGGTATTTACATTCTGAAATAAGCTGATTGTTTATACTGTACTGTACCGGCAATCATTTACCGGTATTAACAAAAATTAAACTGAGACACAGTCTTAAAAAAAAGGCAGCCAACAAATATTTTTTTAGGAGTCTGTGGTTTAATTTTAATGATGTTTGTGGTATTTACATTCTGAAATAAGCTGATTTGTAATCATTTATAAACAAAAATTAAACTGAGACACAGTCTTATAAAAAAGGCAGCCAACAAATATTTTTTTAGGCGTTTCTGTAGTGTAATTTTAATGATGTTGGTGGTATTTACATTCTGAAATAAGCTGATTGTTTATACTGTACTGTACCGGCAATCATTTACCGGTATTAACAAAAATTAAACTGAGACACAGTCTTAAAAAAGTCAGCTAACAAATATATATTTGAGCTGTTTAGCCTGCTAAAATACAAACACCGTACCAATTCATGCAGGTCTGTTCTCTGCATTTCCGGCGCTGCGCGTGCTCGTTTTGTTTTCATCAGACAGAACCGGTAGCTGGCGAAACTAATTTTTAAATCCAGCTCATTTCACAATTACGTTCAGTCTTATGAAACAGTCAGCTAACAAATATATATTTGAGCTGTTTAGCCTGCTAAAATACAAACACCGTACCAATTCATGCAGGTCTGTTCTCTGCATTTCCGGCGCTGCGCGTGCTCGTTTTGTTTTCATCAGACAGAACCGGTAGCTGGCGAAACTAATTTTTAAATCCAGCTCATTTCACAATTACGTTCAGTCTTATGAAACAGTCAGCTAACAAATATATATTTGAGCTGTTTAGCCTGCTAAAATACAAACACCGTACCAATTCATGCAGGTCTGTTCGCTGCATTTCCGGCGCTGCGCGTGCTCGTTTTGTTTTCATCAGACAGAACCGGTAGCTGGCGAAACTAATTTTTAAATCCAGCTCATTTCACAATTACGTTCATTTATTAAAGAAAAGTTCAGCTCAGACACCTATTTGCTATAATTTTTATCGAACAAATAATTGTTTTTAAGTGTTAATCTTCTTAAAAGCCTTGCTGTGCGCTCCTGTGGCAGACATTAGCAGCAGAGCTAAAAGCTCGGTCCACATTTCCTGGTTGACTCAGCAGTGACGCGGCGCGTCAGCGGTGGATGACGCGTTACGTCGGCGGTGACGTAGGTGCGACCTATATTCCGGTGCGACCTTTTTATGGATTTTTTCCAATTTTTTGGCAATAACTGGACACTGCGACCTATATTCCGGTGCGACCTATAATCCGGAAAATACGGTACACGGGCCGAACACAAAATCTCCCCCAAGAAAGTATCCTAATGCATGCTCAATGCTCCAGGTCTGTAAATCTAACAGTTCATCTGGACAGAGACTTTTTCTTGAAACGTTTTTTGGGGGGTTGTTTTTTTTAGGGGAAACCGGAGTATCCGGAGAAAACCCTACAAGTACATGGGCCGAACACAAAAACTCCCCCAAGAAAGTATCCTAATGCGTGCTCAATGATCCAGGTCTGTAAATCTAACAGTTCATCTGGACGGATTCTTTTCTTGAAACGTTTCGTCTTGGGGGGGTTGTTCTGTAAATCTAACAGTTCATCTGGACGGATTCTTTTCTTGAAACGTTTCGTCTTGGGGGGGTTGTTTTTTTGGGGGAGGAAACCGGAGTATCCGGAGAAAAGCCTACAAGTGCACGGGCCGAACACAAAAACTCCCCCAGAAAGTATCCTGATGCATGCTCAATGATCCAGGTCTGTAAATCTAACAGTTCATCTGGACGGACACTTTTTCTTGAAACGTTTCGTCTTGGGAGATGGGGGAGGGGGGTGGTGTTGTTGTTGTTTTTTTGATAGGAAACCGGAGTATCCGGAGAAAAACCTACAAGTGCACTGGCCGAACACAAAAACTCCCCCAGAAAGTATCCTGATGCTTTTTCTTTCGGCTCTTCCCTCTTGAGGGGTCGCCGCAAAGAGTCATACCCCTCCATCTCGCTCAAAACTGAACTGCTGTTTGCCGATAGGGTGATCTAGGTGGGACAAATCTAATCGTCTCCGTTTGCCACCTCAGGTGAACTCCTAAATCAATTTCCTTATCAAGGCCAGAATATGTCTAATTTTCTGTACTTTCTCATAAAAGTACAAAACCCCATTTCTTTCCATATCAGTATTGGCTTTATGTCGTGCAACAGATTGGATTATCCCTTCACTAGACAAACCTATTTGGCCTCTAGTGAAAACATATGGGTAATAATGTTTCCCCATCAGTAAGTTTTGACAGATCACTGATGACAACCTGTATCTATCTGTACCCGTTTCTGTTGGAACGAGAAGGGTGTCCATGGGATGAACTGGTGTCCTAGGATCAAACAATCCTGTTGACCTTGGTAGACAGACAATAACTACGTCAGCAGAGTTTAAAAATGTTCTTTTAGTCAGTGCTGTGTTACAAACTGAACAAATTTCATTGTTTTTGTTTTGAGCTAAGATCTGGGTGAAGAGGCTGGAAGTGGATGTGTGTTTTTCTGGTGATGGCAGGAAACAGATGTTGCCCATTTGGGTCTGGCAGCATGACGAAAACTTACACTTGTTGCAAGTTTTGACTGTGTTAAGAACAAGCTCTGACCGCATTCCACATTGGCTCAACCATTGCATGACAGGTTCTATAAAATTCAGAACATCGTTCTGCATTAAAAACTTAAGTGACGGCGTTGTTTGACTTTGCTCGCGAAGAAGCGGTAAGATGTCTTCTGAGGAAAAATACTTTCCTTGGTTTTTAATAGCATCCACTAAAAACCTGGAACACAACGGGATGTTGGAAAGTAAACTTAAGTCTTCTGCACCTTCACTCGAAAGCAATCTTTCAACAATGTTGAGATTTACAATAGATTGCACCGTTGAGATAAACCAGCAGTTGTTGAAAGAGTTTAAGCAGACACAAAAGTTGATATTTGTATCAAATATGTATACAGGTTTTCTGCCAACTGCTTCTTCAGCTGTAGTTTTTTTACTGATATGGATTGTAACAGCTTCTAGACTTGACCGTTTTCTGCAAATCTCTGCTTCAGATCTCTTAGGTTTTTTCCTGATATTGTTCATATCATCCAATTCTTCGAGAATGGAGCATTTTCTGCAGATCTGTTCTTCACATATGGTTACAGTCCTCGTTTTTTTACGGATCTTAATTGTATCATCCAATTCTTCTAGACTGAAGCATTTCCTGCACATTTGTTCATCAGATATGCGTCCTCTCAAAGTTTTTGCTGTTACTTCAGGTGCTTTGTCCAGTTCTTCTTGATGTAAAGGTTTTCCACAAATTTCTGGTTCAGATATGTTTACCGTTTCATTAGGGACATTATTTTCAACATCCACTTCCAGACTTGAAGGCTGTCTGAAAATGTGTTCTTCAGATATGCTTTCCACCCTTAAGCTCCCTTTTTCTTCTGTTTTTTTAGGGGTACTTGGACTGCCTAAAGATTCCTGGCAAACAGAAGGAAGTTCTTCTGCTTCATTCGGTGTTGTGAAATAATTAAAAATTTCTCTAACACCTGTAGTAACTGCGGCTCCAAGTATAAAACCTACAGCAAAAAACGGCATTTTTGCTTTTTTCGCGCAAACGGAAAGGTGAAAAAGAAACTGTGGTACTTTTTCTGCGTCCTCTTTGAACTGACCTGACTATTCTAAGTCAGAGATTTTTATAGCTAAAAGTTCAAAGGACCAATGACATCACTAGTTACATCACTAGGACAGTGATGTCACAAAATTCAAAGGCAGGATGTTGTATGTCATTAATGACATCACTAATGATGTCATTAAAGCATGTGACCACAAAGGCAGGACATTGCGAGTTCTGTTGTCATGGTGAACCAAAACAAAATGTAAAAAAAAGGACCAGTGACATCATTAATGACATCACAAAGGCATGTGATCACAAAGTTAGGACATTGCGAGTTCTGTTGTCATGGTGAACCAAAACACATTTTTAGTACACATTCAAACTGGTTTCCCCTAAATAATTTGCCATGGCAGGGCACTCATCTCGTCCATGATTTTTGTCAACGGGAGTGGTGGAGAGGGAATCTGAACCACACGCCGTCTGTACAGGGGTTACGCCATATTCTGTGACCACCATATATTGTGACCAGAGGGGGCGCTGTCGCATTTTTACATCATACTTTGTGTAGTGATATAGGCCTCTGTCTTGACCTTCAAGTACACCTCTCCACATCTCTCTGAAACTCTAAGTGTTACACCTTCTTGAAGCTCTCAAGGAGACAGATGGACACTTATATATTTTAACAATTATTATGAATTAATGGACACTAATTAATCAGATTGAACTTTCTCTTTAATGTGTGTTAATTCAGAATTGATCAAACAGTATTTTTGTCATTTCAATGATGATTTTACCAAGCTGGTATATTTTAAATATGACAAAGTTAAGAGAACATCTCAGAATGATCATGCTTTGAACTGTCTGCTCTAGGCAGAATAAGTGTCGAAAGTTGAAGGAACAATCCTTCGTATTTGTTTGAACTGTTTTTGTTTCAAAGGAAAAGTGCTAGACATAGCTTGCTTTCGGTCTCCCGTCCTTTCTAAAAACAATGAATCAGTTCTCAAAACAAAGTACTGACTTGTGCACATGCACCTGCATCTTCTCACGTATGTTTTCTATGTTTTGTCTACCCTATCATCTGTCACTCAAACTCACTCATTTGCAAAGTCACACCCTCTCTAGGGGTGCAACAACCAATCAGCAGGAAGTATGTGACTAAGTCACACCCCCTTCTTAAGGGGCACTTCCGGCATTTTGGGTTAGAGTTTGGAGGAGAACGAACGGTCAACCTGCGTCTCTCCTCTCTGAAAGCTTGAGACGTCCCGGTCAGGTGTCAACGACCCACGTCTCAGCGGGGATCATAGTAAAGCCTTACTTTGATCCATTCACTCTCCTTTCTGGAAGAATTTGTTTTCTAAAGTTTTATTTTGAAAGTCAGTCTGTGCGCTCGACCGTTGGTCCCTGCCGAGGGAGGCGAGTTCCTCGTATCGTGAATCAGCACACTCACGCTGAAGTCCAACTGGACGGCCACTGGACAAACCCATCCACGTGTGTGTCCACAAACTTCTCCACTCTTGTCTCCAAGAGACGAACCTCCAACAGGTAAAGAGCCGTGGTGTGTTTGAACGTGCGGGAGCCCAGCAATCTGCTCGTGTGGGGGAAACGGTGTCACCTAGTCTGGTTCAAAGTAAACAACTTTAGCTTAACTTAGCTCCAGAACTCCTTCCTCCTATTTCTTATTTTTCATAAGCTATTAATCTGTCAAGTAATGTGCCAACAGTTAAGTTTTAATTGTCTGTTTGTTTTAATTTGAATTCTTGTCAACGTAGTTATTAAATCAGAGCTAATATCGATACAAATGTTTAATGTAATTCTTGTGATAGTTTCAATAAAAGGTCTATTTTTTGGTAGACCAACATAAATTGAAGTCTAAGTGTGAAATTACATTTCTGGCTAATCACATCGTTAGATTTGTTGATTTATTCTGAAAAAGTTGAGACCCCGTGAACTTGGTGGCAAGTTTGTGCAGATAAAAGTCTGCTCATACCTGCACGTCTAAACTATAGGTAAGTCAGTAAACTGACTAATAACTCCTATATTGTTACATTTGCAATATGTGATAAACACTATCATATTCTGTGACCAAACATTACCGTGTTTTCCGGCCTATAAGTCGCACCTTTTTGCCTAATTTGCATGCCCTGTGACTTATAGGGCGAAGCGACATAATTATGCATTTTTCCCATATTTTTAGACCAATTTTTTGGCTGAGATATGACCGTTTCCATTCATTCTGACGAAAAAAATGGAGCAGTACCACTTTCGGCCGCTAGGGTCCACCGACCGTTCCCAGCTCATGTGTCCGACAGCAGCCTCCTCTGCTCGGACTCACTCTGTCGCAGCCTGGCCTCCTGCTCTCTGGAGGCCTGAACTACTGTTAGCTCACGCTCAGTGTTTGACTGTTTAGCAAAATAGCTCAAGAACCACCGGACAGATTTTGATGAAACTTACAGAAAGTAATCACTGGATGGACATTTACAACATATTAGCTGTAGGAGATGTTTGAGCTAAAATTAGATTTATTTATAATTTATTTTCGCAGCGCGCACGACCATTTGGAAGACGTCAAAGCAAAACAATTTAAATCAAGCTGATTTGACCATTACGTGAATTTATTAAGGAATAGTTAAGCTCAGACACATCTTTGCTATAATTTTCAGAAAAACAAATAATTGTTTTTAAGTGTTAATCTTGTTAAAAGTCCTACCATGCACGCTCCTGTGGCCATTTGCGCTGACGCGTAACATACGCGACGCGTCAGCGGTGACGCGTAATAGATGCGACGTGTACGGCGGTGCAACACATTTATGGATTTTTCCACTTTACTGGAAATAATTGGACTGATGCGACTTATCAGGCGGACGGTACGCTCTTAATGTGTCTTTTTAAAAAAAAGTTTAGTTTGAGTTTTATTTGTAATAAATGTTTCTGTTTATTGGATCACAGAGATTTTTTTTAAATTAAAAACCAGAATAAAATAATTCAGTTATAATCTGAATTAAACACTTTGTTTAGCAGATTTTACTTTAAACGTTTTATTTCTTGAATCTGTAAAACAAACGGGGTCCTCCTGCAGGAACCGGAGGTCCGAACCGGTTCTGGTGTGATGTTGTATTTCTGAGTTGGGAGGTCTTAAAGTTCTGCTCCAGGGTCCGGTCCAATAACGTCCCGTGTTCTTCCTACAGGTCCGGTCACAGGAAGTCCAGTCGGGCCCGTCCGGACCAGCGGGACCTGAGTGAGACCCTGGCTGCCACCCAGGGCCTGGCCAACATGATCAGCGAAGCTCAGAGACTCTTCCGGGTAACCTTTGACCTCCTCAAGTCCAAAACCTGCTGAAGTCCAAAACCAGCAGACATTCAGGAACAGAACCTTCTCTGCAGCTCCCAGAGTTCTGGCCCGGACAGAGTCCGAACGGTGCTGGACCCACAGAGGAGGCTCGGTCCAGTCAGGATGGAGGTGACGAGGACAGACGGAACCGGCTGCAGCTGAGCACCCAGCAGCTCCTGAAGGAGAACCAGGAGGAGGACTGGGAGGACCACATGGGTCCAGAGCCCGTGGAGCTGGCCTTTAAGAAGGTGAGCAGGGACACGAGGGGTTCTGACCCGCTTTGCAGTGCGGGTCAGTTTCCTGATGAGGAGCAGAGGGACAGAATGACGAGTCTGTTTGTCCTCAGGTGGACGGCTGTCCTCTGGGGACGTGGCGAGGCTCCGTGGACGCTCCTCAGCAGGAGCTGCTCCTCCGACTGCTGAGGGAGCAGCATCTGTGGGAGGAGAACCTGCGGCACGCCGCCGTCCTCCACACCCTGTCCGAGGACACCGAGGTGTACCGCTGCGTCCTGCAGGGCCAGGGCCCGCAGCCCCCCCAGGACCACCTGCTGCTCAGGTACCGAGGACCACGCAGGACGTCCCTGAGCTCGTTTGTCTCCTGTCCTCACGTCAGGACTAAAAGATTCTGTCCTCCAGAACCGGGCGTTCACACGTAAATACTTCAACTCTTGTCCCCCTGACCAGAACCTGGCAGCCGGACCCATCATCTGGACCGCTGTACCTGTCCTCTGTATCCACGGAGCACCCCGAGGTTCAGGTGGAGGGGGTCCGGGTTCACGTCCACGCCTGCCTCTATCTGCTGGAGCCCACAGGAACCACCAAGACCCGACTGACGCACCTCTGTAGAACCGATACCAGGTCAGAACTTCAAACCGGGTTTCAATAAAACGGATCAGCAGCGAATAATAACCTGTTCATTGTATTATTAACAGGTTATTATCATGAGTTAATTATGAAGATCTCATGATAATAACCTGTTCATTGTATTATTAACAGGTTATTATCATGAGTTCATTATGAAGATCTCATGATAATAACCTGTTCATTGTATTATTAACAGGTTATTATCATGAGTTCATTATGAAGATCTCATGATAATAACCTGTTCATTGTATTATTAACAGGTTATTATCATGAGTTCATTATGAAGATCTCATGATAATAACCTGTTCATTGTATTATTAACAGGTTATTATCATGAGTTCATTATGAAGATCTCATGATAATAACCTGTTCATTGTATTATTAACAGGTTATTATCATGAGTTCATTATGAAGATCTCATGATAATAACTAGCCTGGCCCCCGCCTTCCTGCACAGCTCCGCTCAATTCTCATTTCCCTTCACTGCACAGTCTGGGACTTCTCTCATAGACAACGATTTCTCCGGTAGATTTTTGACCGGACCAATCAGAGAACAGAAGGGGCGGAGTTTTTGGCCCCTAACCCACGCCCCCACCTGTCCCAGCGCAGCCAGCGAGCAGCCGCATGTTCTCATTCAAAGCGATGCAAAGCGATGCAGGACTGTTTTATATGTGACACAAATTTATTAATTTCCCCTTCTTAATCCCTTATCTGGAGTTTTCTTTTGTTTTTTTCCCCAAAAGTCAAGTAATCGCTCCCTCCTCCCTCCTCCTTCTCCTCCTCTCCCTCTGCTGAGTGAAATGAACAAGGAAATGCCTCAGGTTGTCACGAGAGAATTAAACTCGGGTTTTACGTTGCTGCCCGAGTCCCATCAGATTTTCTGGTCTTCTGGTGAGCTGGACCAGCGATCCATGGTTTTATTTCATTTTATTAAAACGTTTTATTAACATATAAACACCGAATATGCAGCGCGGCAGCCTGCAGCGAGAGAAAAAGCTGCAGGAGGCGGAGCAGTTGTCAAGTTTAACAGAGCACGGCGGAGTAGCCATATATGGCTCTTAGGGGAGGGAGCAGAATGCTTTTCCTTGTTCAAAATTTTTCGAAGATCTAACGGTTTTGTTCCTCAGCGGAGGCCAACGCCTCCAGCAAGAATCGTTTCACAATGGAGAAAGTCCAGACCCTAGTACGAAGCGAAGTGAAGGACAAGGGTCTGGTTTTAACCAGGCTAGATAATAACCTGTTCATTGTATTATTAACAGGTTATTATCATGAGTTCATTATGAAGAACTCATGATAATAATTTAAAGAAATTGGTTGTATGAATTGTTTGTTAGAGAGATAAAGGGCAGATAAAATAAGATTTTTTTTTCTTCATCTACTGCCTTTCATTTTATACTTGTGTTTTTTTCTTCTTTTATAAGTATACAGTATAGTTATAATAAGATGAATGAATAAATCAAATAAAAAATCAAATAACCTGTTCATAATATTATGAACAGGTTATTGTCATGAGTTCATTATGAAGAACACATGATAATAACCTGTTCATTGTATTATGAACAGGTTGAGGTTATTATCATGATACCATCATGATATTATTATGATTAGATATATCATGATAATATCATGATATTATCATGATTAGAGGTTATTATCATGAAACCGGAGTATCCAGAGAAAAACCTACAAGTGCACCGGCCAAACACAAAAACTCCCCCAAGAAAGTATCCTAATGCATCCTCAATGATCCAGGTCTGTAAATCTAACAGTTCATCTGGACGGACACTTTTTCTTGAAACGTTTCGTCTTGGGGGGTTGTTTTATTTTTTGGAGAGGAAACCGGAGTATCCGGAGAAAAACCTAAAAGTACACGGGCCGAACACAAAAACTCCCCGAAGAAAGTATCCTAATGCATGCTCAATGCTCCAGGCCTGTAAATCTAACAGTTCATCTGGACAGAGACTTTTTCTTCAAATGTTTTTCGGGGGGTTGTTTTTTTTAGAGGAAACCGGAGTATCCGGAAAAAACCCTACAAGTACATGGGCCGAACACAAAAACTCCCCCAAGAAAGTATCCTAATGCGTGCTCAATGATCCAGGTCTGTAAATCTAACAGTTCATCTGGACGGATTCTTTTCTTGAAACGTTTCGTCTTGGGGGGGTTGTTTTTTTGGGGGAGGAAACCGGAGTATCCGGAGAAAAGCCTACAAGTGCACGGGCCGAACACAAAAACTCCCCCAGAAAGTATCCTGATGCATGCTCAATGATCCAGGTCTGTAAATCTAACAGTTCATTTGGACAGACACTTTTTCTTGAAACGTTTCGTCTTGGGGGGTTGTTTTATTTTGGAGAGGAAACCGAAGTACATGTATCCGGAGAAAAACCTACAAGTGCATGGGCCGAACAAAAAACTCCCCCAGAAAGTATCCTGATGCATGCTCAATGATCCAGGTCTGTAAATCTAACAGTTCATCTGGACGGACACTTTTTCTTGAAACGTTTCGTCTTGGGAGGTGGGGGAGGGTTGTGGTGTTGTTGTTGTTTTTTTGAGAGGAAACCGGAGTATCCGGAGAAAAACCTACAAGTGCACTGGCCGAACACAAAAACTCCCCCAGAAAGTATCCTGATGCTTTTTCTTTCGGCTCTTCCCTCTTGAGGGGTCGCCGCAGAGAGTCATACCCCTCCATCTCGCTCAAAACTGAACTGCTGTTTGCCGATAGGGTGATCTAGGTGGGACAAATCTAATCGTCTCCGTTTGCCACCTCAGGTGAACTCCTAAATCGATTTCCTTATCAAGGCCAGAATATGTCTAATTTTCTGTACTTTCTCATAAAAGTACAAAACCCCATTTCTTTCCATATCAGTATTGGCTTTATGTCGTGCAACAGATTGGATTATCCCTTCACTAGACAAACGTATTTGGCCTCTAGTGAAAACATATGGGTAATAATGTTTCCCCATCAGTAAGTTTTGACAGATCACTGATGACAACCTGTATCTATCTGTACCCGTTTCTGTTGGAACGAGAAGGGTGTCCATGGGATGAACTAGTGTCCTAGGATCAAACAATCCTGTTGACCTTGGTAGACATACAATAACTACGTCAGCAGAGTTTAAAAATGTTCTTTTAGTCAGTGCTGTGTTACAAACTGAACAAATGTCGATGACGTAAGTCGGGGACCACCTGTGTGTGTGTATGTGTGTATATATATATATATATATATATATATATATATATATATATATATATA
>JBBPBX010049740.1:13963-25232 GCA_038048925.1 Garcialebias charrua
TTGTTTGTACAAAGTATATACACATGTTACGACCGGTAAAGGCCAAAACATACAAAGTGGACACTGACACAGAAAAAGAATTAAAACAAATTTTATTGAACCTAAAATAAAGCACTCCAGGCTGGCAAGGTCCTCCCAGGCTTCTTTCACTAGGACTGGAGCATCCTCGTCTGGTTCAGCATCCAAAGGAAAATAAATAAAAGAAAGTTCAAAGAAATGGTGGACCGGTGAGTCTGGCCAAATACAAGAAAACGCCACCCAGGCAAACCCAACCCCAATATAGGGCCGTAGTGTTTCCCCAGGCGACGATCTACCTATAACCAACAAGGCCCTCACTATCCAATAAAATAAAAAATGCAAAAACTAGGCTACCAACCCTCACCAGTCAAAAGTACAAAGAAAAAGAAAAAAGGTAACAGTCCCTCACTGTTAACCCCAGCTGTCCCCCTCTTGGACGGCTGCACAGATACTGCCCTCAGTGTCTCCAAAGTTAAACTCAAACAGGCCTCAGTGGCATAGGCCCACACCTCCTAAGTTTAGGCCAAAGTAACAGCCAGCACTTAAGGTGCCTTAACCCACACAGAACTCTGCTTTAAGCAGCCAGAGTCACTTTAAGAGCTTAACCAGCTCAATTACTTCTCCTCCTAGAAGCAAACTTACAAACAAGCGGAGAGGGTGGAGCTCTCCTCAATGTTTGTACATCCTACAGCTTCCCAGCTGTTAAACATCTAGTGTTTCCTACACCAGCCTCAAAGAAGCTTAAAACTTGGTTCACACAACCCTAGTAAACACTAAGGCTGTCACAAGAGCACCCTTTGCTCTACATGTGCCGTTTAGGCAGCACCAGTCATTTAAGACATTTAAGTCATTTATGAACGTAAGCTCAATGCAAACTCTAGATGAGAGCTCAACTCATAGTGATCAAAAGTGGGTGGAGAACACTTCTGAACACACACAGACAGCAATACAGCTACCTTAATCAAAACTTGGTTTACCTTTCAAAAGGATCACAAGTTGCTCCAACAAGCACCCTTGCTTGCGTCCACCAACCTCAGCTGGCATTCACAACCTCACATCAGTAAGGCTCCACAGTGTTTAGGTCTCAGCTCAGACTATTTAAAAGGCTGAGAGCAAACAGGTGTTTCACCTGAGCTAATCAAGCCTGATTAAGCTGAGTAAAAAAAGTGTAGCTACAGGCTGCTGGTGCTTTCTTTAGCAGACTGCAGCCAACCTAAACACAATAATGATGTTTTAAAAAACTCTGAACCCCCTCAGGTTCATAACAACACATATGTATAGTACAGTCCATTTACCATTTATAATGCCACCCCTCATGTTTTGAGCTTTAAATCATGTTACACATTAATTCTACAAAAATACGGTGTTGTCTTGAAATACCATGACTTGTCACGAGTGACCTCATGTACCTCAGCACTAATGTAGCACTAAGCTAGCATGCAACACAGAGGCGTGTCCCCCTCCTCCCCCCACCCTGTTCAGTGAGTGAGGAGAAACTCTGCATGCAGATGTTGTAGGTAACCATGAAAACCTGCAGTGGATTTTTAATGGTTTGAGTATTCTCCCATTAATTAAGTGGAATGGATTCATTCACTAAGAAGTAGAAACAGCGCTGGGTGAATTAATGTTTCATGGCACATGTGGGGGGGACACGTCCCCTTCTTCACATGTAATTGTTGCGACATGATGTGACTGAAGTGTTTTTGATTGAGCGGGGCACGTGTTTGTACGTAGATTAAACTAAACTAGAACTTGCCAGTAAATAGCTTAAGGGACACTACCGCCGCCATGTGGTAAAACGAGTAGGATTCTGGACCCCACCCACAGAAGGGGTACAAAAAAGCTGTGGAAACAGAACTAGATGTGAGCCGATCCGAATTGAGCCGATCTGAGCCGATCTGATCTGACCCAAGCCGAGCGGTGGAAAAGGGGCATAAGATGCAGGAAGAGGGCCATCTGCATCATGAAAGACCACATCACCCAGTACACACACTTTTTGCCCTGCTCCCCTCAGGCAGGAGGTTGGGGAGCAAGGAACAGCTTCTACTCTGAAGCTGTTAGACCAGGGGTGTCAAAGACCCGGCCCGCGGGCCGCTTCCGGCCCGCCAGGGTTTTTTAGTCGGCCCGCGGATGAATCTGAATTATTAAAAAAAAGAATAAACGCTATTTTCTTAAAAATCTGCAGTTCCTATGTTGTCCGCTATAGAGGCGCTGTGTTTTAGTCAGTTCCTATGTTGTCCTACTCAAACCGGCTGCCTCTAGGACCCAGGGGCGCTGTGTTTTAGTATGGGAGACGCAGCAGACAGCAAACGGAGGCTCTGCATAGTTGCCAAGTCCGCTTATTTCAAGCGGCATTGGGCTTGTTTTTCCCTGGAGTCGCTTTCAAATTTGATCAGCCGCTTGTGGCGTTTTTTTGGGCTTCTCGCGGACATTGAGTCGCTTATTTGTGCTTGTTTTTCAGTCGAGCAGTAATGCGAGTGGTAGGTAGTTTGTCACGCCCCCCTTCCACGTATGTTACGTCAAGGCGGATGTTACGTTCAGGTGCAGTTGGCGCAAGCGACAGTCAGAGCCGGTAAAACTATATAAGCGCGAGCAATTAATGATGAGTCAGCATGAGCAGCATATAGTGACACAACATATATATCTTGTATCATTCAACTATGTTAGTTTTTAGCAAACAAAATGATAAATTAATGAAAATTACTTTCAAAGTGAGTTTAAAATTATCATTTATCATTTTCAATTATCATTTTATCCTACTTGTATTCTTGTATCTGATGAAACTTGTATTGTTCTTTTAAAATGAATGAATAAACATCAATCAATCAATCAATCAATCAAAAATTAAAAACCGTGTTTCTTCCCGGGACATCCGACTACACGCGAATGCAACATTGTTATTTATTCTTTGTCTATTCATTCATTCATTCAACCTTTATTTAGTCAGGTAAATCTCATTGAGCCTCGAGGGCTCATTTACAAAAGCGACCTGCTACAAACTAAAGAATTTAGTGAAATGTCTAGACAAGACAACGCTAATATGAGCTCTAAGTGGGGTAAATATGGAAAAAAATATAATAAAGATTGGGAGAAAGAGCGTGTTCTTCAAGACTGGATCCGACCACGACCACAGATGGGAGAAAAATGCAAAATGTATTTTTATTTTTTAGACTGAATACGTTCTTTAATGTATAATTTTGCTGGTTATATGTAATGCCATAATAAATATGTTTATACTGTTTAAAACTGCCTTTTTTACACAATGGGATGGGGTGCTTTTTTTGGGGCTTTTTTTGAAAGAGCTAGTCGCTTGTTTGTGCTTGTTTTGAAGGAGCTGATCGCTTCTTTCGGTCTGGAGATCTGGCAACCCTGAGGCTCTGCTCTTTTTTCCTGTCTTCGTGTGCGCAGCAAGCGTTCATCCTGATGTGAAACAGCACAAAAACAAGATTTCAGGGTTGTGAGGGAGTTTGAGAAACGATTTCAGGTCTTTAGAAGAATAGAATATATCTTTATTGACAGGGCACATGATTGAAATTACGCACACAAGTTGGGCCGAGTGCACGAAGCCACAGTGGTGTCAGCACTGCCACAAAGGCAAACTCGAGACAATTTGCAGTATTTCTCTCACCACTCGCCATCAGAGCTTCTGATGTGCTGTTGACATGTTGAAATCATTTATTTGCAGTGTGATGTAGAATTGAAGGACAAATTTGCCTCTGTGGGCTTGGAAACATTTTACAAGTATCTCTTACTATCCTAAACTGACAGCACTGGCTGCAAAAATGTCCATGTTTGGGACTACCTTAACCTGGCCCTCGCCTTCCTGCACAGCTCCGCTCAATTCTCATTTCCCTTCAGTGAAGGACAAGGGTCTGGTTTTAACCAGGCTAGGACTACTACCTACCTGTGAGCAAGTTTTCACTAACAAACATTAATAAAACAGCTACGCTCAAAGCTCAATTTATGGGTTCACAGTTGCTTCCTAGATGTGGAAAATGGATTTAAAATTCATTCATTTCTAAATTTTGATGCATTTTTAACATGCAGGAAAGTGTTTTAACAAAACTGTTTTTTTTATGTCCAGAGGCCCAGACTTAGCTTTTTTAGATTTTTCTACCTGGATTATTGAGCATGCATCAGGGTATTTAACAAAACAGTTTGTTGAATAAATGTTTTAAAACGTGCAATCACTGATCAGTTTTTTAATGTGTAATGCACTTAAATGTTAAACTGAGTAAAAGTGTAAAAGGACAATTAATTTAATGTTAATATTTTTATAATTTATTTATTCTTTGCACTAATACAAAGAAAAAAAGTGGACTTTTGGAATGAGTATGCTGGTCTGGCCCCCTTGAGATCAGATTAAGCTGTATGCAGCCCCCAGCTCAAAATGAGTTTGACACCCCTGTGTTAGACTCATGAATCTAACCAGGATAATCACTGTAATTCCACTTTAATTGGAGATATATCACTTTATCTGTGCTGCTGATTACAGACTCATGTTCATGCTGCTGTACGCCGTAATCTTTAACATTATTAGTGTTTAGCGTATTTCTTAGATCTTTTAACGTACCGTTTGGCATATATCTTACTTTATATTTTAGATTCTTATTTACGGTTTCTTTTTAGACTTTATATTTTTGCTATTGTTGGATGTGACCCTGAGTACATAATTTTGTTCCACCATGTGGTGAAATGACAATAAACCTACTTGAACTTGAACTTGATCTGCTCACAACAGACTCATGTTCAGGCTGCTGTTCAATACACCATATTATATAATGTTATTGTTTAGCGTGTATCTCAGATCTTTGTATAATTTTTTTTAATAGTTTATATTTTTGCTTTTTTGGGGGGGGTGTAACTGGGACCTTGAGTACACAATTTTGTTCCACCTCATGTACCACATGTGAAGCGAGTGACAATAAAAACCTGAATCCTTGAACCTTGAACTGTTTCCTGTGGATTTTGCAACTCTTGGTGTCTCTGTGTGTCAGTGGCTGAACAGCGTAATAATTATTTACTCTAGGTTTGTACTTTGTTTTAGTTCCGAGTGTGGTGTGAGGACACCATTGTGAGCCCCCCTGCCTGTGCACATGAGTTAATCTTCTATACAGTGATTTCTGAACGTCTGTTTCAGAATTGTTTTAATGACTTGCCTCAGTTCTTTGATAAAGACATTGGTTTAATTGAAACATCGTTCTGTTTGCATGTCGAAGCTGAAAACAGGTCAGTGAACTCTGGCATCTTTATTTTGCAAGCTTAGTTGTCTGCCATTTACTGCCAAATTAATACGCAGGGAACCCTAATTTTAATAATTACTGGTAAACCACTTTAAATGGGATTTTTACTGAAGCTTCATTTCCATGATTTCAGTATTTGCTTTTCATCCCCACAGACACAGAGTTAGACCACTAAGGAGAAGTGGTTGAACTTGATGCAATCACCCTGATGCATGCTCAATAATTGATGCAATCATTTTGCAAACATACATAAAGGGTTGCCCAACTGCCCTTTGGCCAACTTATATTTTAAAGCCACTTCTTTAACCAGAACTGGGCTCAGTCTCTGTGGATCGACAGCAGCAGAAGATGGTAACCTTGTTTGTTGTGGCGTGTCTGCTGTCATTATGCAGCTTTTCCTTAGCTGATGGTAAGTCACACTGGCAGTATTTTGATCAAGAAGGCTTGTGTTTTTCACCGTTTTAACAAGTGATCTTTCTTTTGAACACATCTTGGTCATTTCTTCAGAATGCAGACCAGGATTTCTGAAGGACATGGACTTTCCTGGGGCAGATCTAACATTTCTTTACTCACCGTCTGTGGAGCATTGTCAGAAGTTATGCACCCAGCACCCATCATGCCTCTTCTTCACCTTCA
Organism: Garcialebias charrua; assembly: GCA_038048925.1. NCBI lineage: Eukaryota > Metazoa > Chordata > Actinopteri > Cyprinodontiformes > Rivulidae > Garcialebias > Garcialebias charrua. The sequence continues at coordinate 19,861 of JBBPBX010049740.1, forward strand.
TTCGGCCGGACTGGACCAGAGACGACAGGTCTGATACACAGATATTGAAATAAGTACTTTGGTTTTAAAAGTATTTTGCCTAAAAAGAGAAAAGCTGCACTTTTTTATTAAAAAAAAATTATCAAAACCAAAATGAGATTATAATCAAAAGCAAATTTATTTGTAATATAAGTAGTATGCTAATATTCCCCGTCTTTGAATAATTTAAATAGTGAATGTAGGTTTTTTTATTTTATTTACTCTTTATTTATCCATGTAGTCTCATTGAGCAATGAGAACTCATTTTCAAGAGAGACCTGTTAGGGAGCAGATGGTGGGGGTTAAGTGCCTTGCTCAGGGGCCCAGAGTGGGGCGAATGAGAGTGGAGGCAGGTGGTTCACCTTTTTTCCACCTACATTTTTTGTGGGTTGTCGGTACCGGGGCTTGAACCAGCTATCTTCCGATCACAGGCCCACCGTTGTGCCACCATTCCCCTGTAGTTTGTGTTTTTCCAGACTGAAATTGAACAGGGAATGGAAACTTTAATGTTTTTGGTGCAAGATACAGTATTTAAGTGGGTAGGAGTTGCACTGTGTATAATAATAGATGAAAGGTTTCTTTTTCTTGTCCGAGGCAGTGCAGAGTGACAGATACTGGTGAGTGGAGGGAGCAATGTTACAAATTTATCCTGCACTAAGCGCAATGGGGGAGTCAGGGGGTCTGCGCACCCCCAACCCCACCCCCCCACCCAAGGGCCTCACCAATCATTTGAGGAAACTGTACTGTTAAGCAAAATAAAAACAAGGAAGTATAGTTTCCTCAAATTATAAGGGTGGCAGATTTACATACATTTAAAGTGGTGGCCATCTTAGATTTTGATGTGGCAATTAGGGCTTTAACAGACTACTCGAGTAATCGACACATCGATTACTTATTGAGTTTTTTTATTTCACGTCGAGTATTCGTAGTGATGTCATCACGTCGCAGTTACAGAACAGAAAATGAATCAACTTCCTGTTTGGAGCACGTTGCGAACTGGTGTTACATCATATTCTGTCACCACCGTATATTGTGACTATAGGGGGGCGGTGTTGCATGAACTGTTGCAGGTCACAAAAAATATTAATCTCTAAACCTATAAAAACCTATTAACATATTAATCTCTAAACTAAACCTAATGCGCAGCACCACAGGCGGTGGTGCGGGTGGTCAACCGCCACTGTTTTTAGTTTTGTTTTTGACGTGCCACACATTTTTTCACTTTTGCAGCTTAATAATAATAACTAACAGTTTTGGGTTTCCTGTGACTTATTTGCTGTAAGATAAATAGTAGGAGCATAATATACACTTCCAATGTTTTGTTGGTCTTTTTTTTGTAAATAATAAATTACTTCTTTTTTTTTTTGCGGTTTTAATTAGTTAATTATTTTTTGCATCTTTAGATCTCATGACATCATCAACTATTCGAGCTCTACTTGAGTATTATTATGTTAATGTCGAGTTTAAAAATTATGTACTCATTCAACCCCTAGTGGCAATGCAGTTTTTGGTGGTGGACCGTCCTAGATGCAACCACGTACCAAAATGGACGTCAGTATCGCAATTATTTTTCAGGTTATCTTGCTCACAACAATGACTGATATTTATGACGGTAGCCATCTTGGATTTTGTTGTGGCAACCCGATTTTCAATGGTGACGTTTCTTGCGCCTAAATTTAGCAACAAATCAAAATGCAAGTCGGTACCTCCACTTTTTTTCAAAGTTATCTTGCTCACAACCTGCACAGATGGATGGTATTTCCAGATCTCTCTTTGCTCCTCGACGGCAGACAAAAAGTAACATTTCAATTCAGTTTTATTTATATGGCACCGTCGCAACAGAAGTTGTCTCAGGACACTGAACAGAAGCATTCATATACATACAAAAGACAATTAGTAAGTTATCTAAGGAAGCATCAGATTGTGTTGAATCTTCACTTCGTCTCCCATCCTGAGAAAGCACATTGGCAACAGTGGAAAGGAAAAACTCCCTTTTAACAGGAAGAAACCTCCAGCAGAACCAGACTCAGGACAAACGGCCACCTGCTTCAACCGGCTGAGGTTTGAGAGGAACAGGAAGTAGAAACAGACAGAATGGCAGAGGAAGAAAGACAAAACTCACGTGTTAACATGTTAAGGACATAAACAATTACAAACAATACAATACCAAATCTGGATGTTGTACAGAAATACAATGCAGGCAAATAACATTTTATAGAACAAGTTATTGCAAAAGGTAATTTAAACTTTTGGCAGTCATTAGTAGCATTTTGTCTGCCCAGTTTGTGTTCCACTTTTTGCCATAAGTGGAAACTTCGTTTTTGATTTCAGTATAACGTACAGTAGGAATAAAGAACTAAAAAGAAAATATTTCCTCTGTGTAGGATTTTTCACTGCAACCTGAAAGCCACTCCGTCTGGAGAGCCGGCATCACAAACTCCCCTACCGGGCGTCACCTCTGGTTTTTCTCTCAAAGCCTGCAATCAAGACATACGTAAGCTCGCTCATCAAAGCTATAATTCAAGTCCTCTAATACAAAGTAACTTATTTAATCACTAATGTGATTAATTCAGTATCAGTTGGTTTTATCTATGGTTTGGATGATGGTAAAAGCTCATCTTCCTGCATTTTGGTCTCCTGTGTGCCAGAATCTTGTTTTCCTGAGGTCTTTGAGAATGTGGACTTCTTTGGAGCCGACTACAGGACCCTGTTTACAGCCAGCTCTGAGGAGTGTCAGAGAATCTGCACTCAGGACCCTGCCTGCCAGTTCTTCACCTTTTTAAATGAGAATTTTGCAGGAACAAGTATCAGGTAAACGTGCAAAACAAGCCATAATGCTGCCAGTTGTTGTAAACCTCTGGAGGAAAGGTTTATGTGAGACGAGGAAGTTGTGAAAAGAAATAGTAAGACGCGTTAACTGGAAACAGATTGAGCTGTGACCTGGCTTAAGTGGACTAAACAGTCTTTCCAAAAGTATGACAGAAAGAGATGCCTAATGAATTCATATTAATGCAAATGTATATTTGTCAGATGTTTGCATGGAAATCTGTAAGATCACTGATTCTGGGTTGAAGGGATTTTTGTTGTTGTTCTCAGACAAAAGTTCCACATTTCCCAACAGTTGCATAAACCCCCAACCACTTGTCCCACTTGGTGTTTAAATGTGGAAAAAACCTTCAATGTTGACTGAATGATGACACAGTTAAACACTAATCCACACAGTTCAACTGTGTTATGTTCTTCTATTTACCATACCTTGGCTTGTCTTTGCCATGCCTGAACACCATGTGGGGCAGCACACTGGGTCCCCCTTGTGAAAAGTTATAGTATCACACTCAGTCATGTCTCTTGACACAATATATTTAAACTCGTTTTCTGCTTTCAACTTTATTCTCAAACCTATAAGATATTTCTGAATTATTGTGTCACACTGATATGATTGTTTCTCATAGATCTAAAAACGGATCTACACTTCTCCATTTGCATTTGTCCCTACACAAACAAGACTTTTTGGATAGAGAAATTCATTTATTTTTTAATTGTTTCTATTGAAGCTTTTCAGAACTAAAGATGTGGCTCTGTCCTCTGCATCCTCTGTCCTCATTCCATCTACCTCCATGTCCTCTCTAACTGCATCCATATATCTCCTCTTTAGCCTTCCTCTTGTGTCTTTTGCCTTTTGCATTTCTGACACCCTTCTATCAATATACCCACTATCCCTCCTCTCTGGACATGTCCAAAACATCCCAGCCAGGCCCCTCTAACTTTATCTCCCAGCTGTTCAGCTTACATTGTACATCTGTTTGCATTTCTAATCTTATCCATCCTTGTCACTCCCAAAAACATCTGAACATATTCAGCTCTGGGAAAAAAGACAGGAGACAGAACTGGAAGTTGCAATGTCACTGTCTCTAAACTATACAACATAGCTGGTCTCACCACTGTCCTATAAACCCTTCCTTTTTACCTTTGCTGCCACCCTTTAGCCATAAATCACACATTTGTGACCTCTGCTTCTTATAACCTCACTGTTCCACCTGCCTCCCTCATTCACACTTTCTCTTACTACAGCGGAATTTCATTCCTCTTCTTTCAAGTGCATACCTCCACCTCTCCAAGTTCTCTTCCACCTGTTCCCTGTTCTCACCACAGATCACAATGTCATCTGCAAACATCATAGTCCATGGGGATTCCTGCCTGACCTCATCTGTTAGTCGGTCCATCACCAGAGCAAACAAGAAGGGGCTCAGAGCCGATCCTTGATGCACTCCCACCTCCACCTTGAAGCTATCTGTCACTCCTACAGCACATCTCACCACTGTCCTGCTGTCCACATACACACATCTATCTTTCTATCTTTGTGGGGACTTTGCATTGACTTCCATTCATTTCTATAGCCATACCCTAAACCTACCTGTAAGCGTTGCCAGTACATACCTAACCCTAACCCATGCACAATTCGCACCTTAGTCCTAAACTTAACACCTAACCCATCAACGAGACTTATACTTATGGGGACCGGGCTTTGGTCCCCACAAGGAGTAGTTGGTCCTCACAATGTAACATTGTAAAATTGAACCACACACACACCGTCATGTGACACATCATCTCAATTCCTATGTGGTTGTTACAATTCTGTTTATCACTTGTTTTTAATGGACACTAGTACTTCTCCATTCCATGGCATTTACTGCCATCACTCCTAGACATTTCCAAACCTCAACTGTTATGCCGTCAGGTCCAACTGCCTTCCCATTTTTTATTCTTTTCAAAGCTTTACAAACTTCATCCTCACTAATATTTCCCAGATCCTAGTCCAGTTTCTATGTCCTGTAGCCTACTTTTCTATCTCTTTTGTTCTCCTCATTAGCTCCTCAAAGTATTCCAATCTTCCCATCAAACTCAGCTTACTTGTTAGAACTTTATCATTTTGATTTTTACAAGCCTAACCTACTGCATGTCCTTTCCAGCCTGATCCTTTTTGCTAGTTGTCACGTTTTTCTCCCTCCCACTTTACTGTCCAGTCTCTTGCGCAACTCATCATATGCCTTCTCTTTTGCCAGAGATACCTCCCTCTTTGCCCAACATTGCATCTCTGTATATTGTACTCCTGTCAACTCTTTCCAGTTATCTCACTGTCCCATTTCTTCTTGGCTAAACCTTTCCCTGAATAGCTTCCTGCACTTCACTGTTTTACCAGCAGGTTTTCTTATATTTTTTTCTGCCCAAGTGACTCACCAAATACCTTCCTACCTGCCTCTCTAATCACTGTTGCGGTTGTAGCCCAGTCATCAGGAAGCATATTTTTCTAATGGATCCTTGAACAGTTCCTCTCTGAACTCTAAACATTCTTC
>JBBPBX010049741.1:0-10440 GCA_038048925.1 Garcialebias charrua
TCCAAGAGAAATACGTCGGTGTAACTGAATAAAGAGTGCCACAGAACGGTTACAGCATATGTTGTGAAAAGGTTGCATCCCTTTTCAGATGTGGAATCACCAACATTTAGGTTAGTTAGGCAATAACAACAGAGCTAATAATTGTCCATCCTAAGCTAATGTTACAGTAACAGGGACATGTTTGTTTATATGTTTGCAGGGACATGGTGAAAACCATCAACCCAAGTGCACACCACCTACCATGGACCACTTGTCAAATAATTTAATCCCATCTTGTTATAATGTAGAACCACTAGACTGAGGAACAGCTTCTACCCTGAGGCTGTTAGACTCATGAATAAATAAATAATGAGAATAAACACTGCAAAATATCACATCATGCTGATGCTGATCTGTTTTCTTGTTGCTGTGTTCATCTGTGACCATCTGCTCATACAGACTCATGTTCGTGCTGCTGTTTATAATGATGTTTTTCCACTACATTAGGGCTTAGTGTATTACTAGTTGATGTTTCTCTTAGTTAATTCTAGATGTTATTACTGTTTTTCTCTTGCATTTGTTGTTGGATGTAACTGGGACCCCGTGTACATAATCTCGTTTTCATCACATGTACCACATGCGGTGCAAATGACAATAAAGACTCTCTGACTCTGACTCTCTGACTTATAAGGTGGAGAAGAGATGCTCTGCACTTTAAACAGAAGATGGATGACGTGTCTGGGAGCATATCCAGAGAAAATTGACTGAGCAGGTGAAATGTCATTCATGCACAACTATCCTTTTCATCTATTAAACTCTGAAATCTAAATACTAGTAATGTTCTTTGTGGTCAACAGAGGAAGACTGTGGAGATGAAAGTGGTCACTATGCAGTCTGAGGAAAGGCCTGAGAATGAGGGAGTGGAGGATGAGGAGGAGAGTGTAAGTCAGGGGTGCTCATTACGTCGATCGCAATCCACGTCTATCGCTGAGGCATTACTAGTAGATTGCAGAGTGACGTTAAAAATTGTCAGCCTATCAAACATCCCGTCACTTGATTGACATACAGAGCAACCAATCAGATGAAACTGAATCTTGAATTTTAGCCTATCAAACATCCCATCACTTGGGGGGTGCAAGCTGGCGGAAGAGGAGTAGGACGTGCTTTGTGTGGGCTCCCGCTCTAATCTCTTCTGTATATGGTTTTCCATTAAATATCCGTGCAATTTTGAGCATTTGGCCTGTCTGGACTCGACCTCTGAGTGACTCTAGTCTGGAAGAGTAGAAGAATGGCAGCAAACTTGAGGAAATACAAATATTCTAGCTCGGTGGCCTCCAGGCCCGACACAGCCTCGGAGCAGACTACAGCTAAAGCTAGGAGCTCAGCTCCTCCGTCCCCTTCTCCCAGCGAGGCGGACGTAGCCTCTCTGAAGTCTGACATCCTTGCCTAGCTATAAAATCCGATATCTCAGCTGTGATTAAATCGGAAATAAAAGAGGCCTTGGCTGAAGAGTTCACATTTATTAGAGCTACAAGCGGTGAGAGCAGAAGTGGCTAACGGCACAATGCTACTTTGTGCTGACCTGGACCAAGTTAAACAGAGCATCAAAGAGGCAGAATGAATACGGCCTATCAACCTGGTCCGATGAGGTTGTTACTCTACGCACCACCGTAATGGAACTGAAAGAAGAAGTGAATGGGCTCAACAAGAAAAGTGACGATATGGAGGGGCGCATGAGAAGGTGCAACGTGCGGATCATTGGGGTCCCCGAGACGCCAGAATCTAGCTCCACCACAGCTGTGGCTAACATGCTAATGGAGGTGCTACAGTTGAATAAAGTGCCACTTATTGACCGATCCCATCGCACTGGAGGTGGAAACAAATCTGGCGGTAAGCCGCGGGTCATTGTCACTAAGCTGCACTATTATCACGACTGTGTGGAAATATTACATCGTGCCCGGAGCCGCGGCTCTCTTCGCTTCAAAGAGGCACTGATCATCATCACATCGGATTACATAGCAGCTGTGGCCAAGGCCCGGGTGGCGTTTACAGAGGTGAGGAGGCTTCTTCGTGACCGACGAGATGTTCGCTACGGCCTGCTTTTTCCTGCACGGTTCCGCATTACTCATGGAGAGGAACAGAAGGAGTTCTTGGATGCTAATAAAGCCATGGATTATGTTAAAAAGAAAATCATCTCAGCAACGGCCAGTGAGGACCGGGGTTGACAGCAGGTCCAATCCCCACCGACCCACTATTCCTGTCAGGTTGTATAGAACTTTCCAACATTGTTTGTCCCGTGTTTTTCATTTTTTATTTTATTAGTTAATCTCAGACTCTATTCCGAGGGACAACATCCTCCTTTTTTTTTCAGCAAGGCCGAGCTCAATTTGTGGCACCGGCATGTAGTAATGACACTTGTTGCTGTCTCTTTTTTTCTTTTTCTCTTTTTTCTCTATGTATAAGAGTTTAGCAGAGATACTTTCCAGATTTAGGTTAGTGATATGTTCGTTTTATACGCAGCTTGGAGTACAAAATAGCAATTGTACTTTAAAGTAAGGAAACCTTTTTATTTTATTTTTTAAAATTAGTTATTTAGATGGGGCGGGAGCCCAGGCAGAGAGCTTGGTTCCCCAGTATAAGCACAAATGTGTGGATTTTGTTTTTGTTTTTGTTTGTTGGGTTCTCCGTGTTCATTTAGGAGAGAGGGGTGGGACTATACCGGATCTATCTGTTTTGAGAATGTTTTTGTCAGGTATCTTTCTGTGATGGCTGAGCGAACACACACGCGCGCTCAGATGTCTGTGCAGACGGGCTGAGAGGAAGTGGTGTAAAGACAGACTGCAGGTTTCCCTGGACTTATTTAAAGACAGCCTGTCAAATTATCAGAGTGCTGTTAAAGCTGCAAAAACAGCTTTTTTATCTAACATGGTTTCAAACAACAGTCACAGACCGCAGGTTCTTTTTAATGTTTTTAACTCTGTTGTAAATCCTTGTGATGCTGGTCATATTGTTGAATCTCCTGCACTGTGTGAACAGTTTTCTAAATTTTTTATAGATAAAATCACTGCTCTGAGACCCTCTTCAACACAAATTTACACAGATCCATCCTCATTCCCTCCATCCTCAGCTTCCTTTGAACAGTTTGAACCAGTGACTTTAATTGTGTTAAAGGACATTAGCTATGTTTCCATCCAATTTAAATTCGATTTTTGAGCGAATTTTAGAAAATTTCGCTAAAATGTAAATTAAAATTATGAGGATCAGAAGTGTTTCCATTAACTGGCTTGAAGCGCATCTGCAATGCCACGCAAAGCGTCTCTACGTCAGACGTCAGCGTCATTACGTCACACGTCAGCGCCATACGTCAGACGTCAGCGTTACGCACTTCCACAGTAAACAGGAAGTAGCGTTTGAAAACAGACATCTCGGCAAAATGGAGAGAATATTTCAGGTATGTGTTGCTATCGGGCAAGTTGTATTTATTCTGTCATGCCAACTAGTTTTAGCGATGTTACATGTTGTCCGGAGCGGAAACAGCTGATCAGTCACGTGACGTGAATGTTCGCTGCGGCAGAACTGAGTCGGCTAATCTGTTTCCATCTGTCGTTTAGCCGACTCAGCTCTGAATCGACTCCCCAAAAACTACCTCAAGCGAGCGTATAAACTTTAGAGCGACTTAGAGGAAGTTAACTCGAATTATGCCGTTTCCATTTAGCTTTTCTGATGCGATGCTTCATAATGCGCACCTAGAAACCTTGATGGAAACACGCCTATTGTGGATCACATGCATCCTTCTAATTCACTGTGTTCCCTCTCGACTGTTCAAAGAAGTTTTTAGCACACTTGGACCTTTAGTTCTTGTCCTGATTAACATGTCCCTGTTATCTGGCTGCATTCCAGCTTCTTTTAAACATGCTGTGGTGCAGCCTCTCATAAAGAAGAAGAACCTCGATACAGCACTGCTCTTAAATTATAGACCCATTTCAAAACTACCTTTTCTGTCAAAAATTTTAGAGAAAGTTGTTTTTAATCAACTTAAGAGGTTTTTAACTGCCAACAGCATTGGTGAAAAATTCCAGTCAGGTTTTAAATCAGGCCACAGCACAGAAACAGCCCTTTTAAGAGTTTTTAATGACCTTCTTTTAACTGTTGATGCAGGAGGATCTGCTGTTTTAGTGCTTTTAGACCTTTCTGCTGCCTTTGATACTGTGGACCACAACATCTTGTTGTCACGACTGGAACACGTGGTCGGTATCAAAGGCACAGTTTTATCCTGGTTTAGATCCTACCTGACTGACAGAAGTTTTTCTGTTCATTTAGGGAACTGTTCTTCATCTCCAGCTCCTTTGATCTGTGGAGTCCCTCAAGGGTCTATTTTAGGTCCACTGCTTTTTAATTTGTACATGTTGCCTTTGGGGTCCATTTTTAGAAAACACAACATTCCTTTTCACTGCTTTGCTGATGATACACAGTTATATCTTCCAATTGAGTCAGACAGGGTCACTCCACTGGATCCACTCCTGGACTGTCTGAATGACATTAAAATCTGGTTAAAACTTAATTTTCTAAATCTAAATGAAAATAAAACGGAAGCCATCAGCTTTGGCAAATGTAACACCCTAAATGTTCTTGGCCCCTTGGCTTCATACAGCCACTCCAATGTCAGGAATCTGGGAGTTATTTTTGACAGTGCTTTTAAGTTAGACAAACAGATAAATGCTGTAGTTAAATCCGGTTTCTTCCAGCTAAGACTCATTGCCAAGGTGAAGTCTTGTCTCTCTTTCAGAGACCTTGAAAAGGTGATTCACGCTTTTATTACTTCTCGCTTAGACTATTGTAATTCACTGTATGTTGGTTTAGACAAATCATCTTTGCATCGTTTACAATCTGTCCAGAATGTAGCAGCTCGTCTTTTAACTTCAAAAATATGAACACATAACCCCTGTCCTGGCATCCCTTCACTGGCTCCCTGTCCACTATCGGATTGATTTTAAGATTTTATTGCTTGTTTTTAAAATCTTAAAAGGTCTGGCCCCGTCATATTTATGTGATCTTATTAATATCTACACTCCTGTAAGAGCACTCCGGTCTACCAACCAGTTTCTCTTAGATGTCCCCAGATCCAAAATGAAATCCAGAGGTGATCGGGCTTTTGCGGTTGCTGCTCCAAAACTGTGGAACAGTTTACCTGAGAAAGTAAAGACCGCTCAGACTGTTGACACTTTTAAATCTTCACTTAAGACTCATCTCTTTTACTTGGCATTTGATCCTCGCAGAATGTGAGATCAAATTTTGAGCAGATTTTATTGTTGTTGCATTTACTGATAGCTTTATTATGTTTAGTGGCACTAGATGCATTTTACTCTGTTTTTATTTTTTTAACTGTAAAGCACTTTGGTCGTCTTCGGTTGTTTTTATGTGCTATATAAATAAATTTACATTGACATTGACATTGATGGTTTGTGGATATCACACTACAGTCCGATTGGTAATACATGAGCAGTCCTAATACTAACAGGTTCATTAACAGTCACCCAGTTAATTGTGTGAGTTGGAATGTGAAATCTCTTAATGGTCCAGTGAAATTTAGAATATTTATGACACACTTAAGACAACTTGATGTTAATATAGCTTTCTTGCAGAAAACCCATTTGCGTAAAGCAGACAGTGTAAATCTTGACAGAAGATGGTCTGGTCAGGTGTTTCAGTCTAACTTCCGATCTAAATCAAGAGGGGTAGCCATATTAGTCAGTAAACCGGTGCAATTTACAGCATCCAGTGTTATAACGGACGCTGCTGGACACTTTGTTATTGTGGTGGGAAAACTGTATGCACTTCCAGTCATTTTAGTCTCAGTATATGCTCCAAATTGGGATGATAAAATTAATACACTCTTTTCAAATATTCCTAACATTCCAACACATAATCTCATAATTGGGGGAGATGAGAATTGTGTGCTGTCATCTCTTGATCGTAGTACAGTGGAGAAGATCTCTCTCTCTAAATCTGCCCAGTCAATTAATTTATTTATTAATACTTATGGTGTGGTCGATGTGTGGCGTTTTCGAAATCCGACTTTAAGACGTTATTCATTTTTCTCCTCTGTCCATATGAGCTACTCGCGGATTGATTATTTTCTCCTTGATAAACGGATTTTACCTTTAGTGAAGGAATGTGATTATGGAGCTATTGTCGTCTCTGATCATAGTCCGCTCATAATGAAACTGAACGTTCCTGTCACACAATTGGTCTATCGTCCTTGGTGGCTTAACCCCATACTTTTGCCTGATGAAGACTTTGTCAAGTAGCTTGCATCCGAAATTACTTTTTTCATTCATGTTAATCGGACTTCTGGGATGCCACTTAGCACTGTTTGGGAGTCATTAATGGCTTATTTAAGAGGCCAAATGATTTCTTACTGTGCAAATAAAAAGAAGAAAGGTGTCTAACGGCTAAAATTGCTAACTGATCATATTCTACAATTAGACAGGGAGTGCTGCCACACTTTTACACAAGAGTCACTTAAGAAACGTATATTACTCCAAACGGAGTTTAACATCTTATCAACCCAACAGGCCAAATATTTAATATCCAAATCTAGGTGGGGCTACTATGATCATGGTGAGAGGGCTGGACGCCTTCTTGCACAGCAGTTACGGCAACATTCGGCTAAACAGGATATCCCAGAAATAAATGATGATTATGGTGTAAAATGTTGTGATAATGCAGGAATTAATCAATGTTTCAGCAAATTTTACCAATCTCTGTACATCTCTGAAGCCTCACTTAACCCAACTGAATTGGATGATTTTTTAAAGCTGTCAAAATTCCTTCATTAAGCTCTGACCTATCTAATGAGTTGGAGAGAGATTTTTCTTTAGCTGAGATAAAGCCTGCAATTAATAACATGCAAAATGGAAAATCTCCAGGACCAGATGGCTTCCCGGCAGATTTCTTTAAGAAATTTTCAGATTTACTCTCTTCCTTGTTATTATCAGTTCTTGAGGAATCCCTGGCCACACAATTATTGCCATTATCTATGCATCAAGCTGTAATTTCATTGCTCTTAAAGAAGGATAAAGACTCTCTACGTTGCAGTTCATATTGCCCGATATCGCTTTTAAACACGGATGAAAAAAATTCTTGCAAAGATGTTGGCGAATCGAGTCTCACCTGACCAGACTGGTTTGTTAAAAATTGTCATTCCTTCTTTAACATCAGGCGGCTGTTTAATGTGCCCCGCCCGGTCATAGCTGTGATGATATTTTAATTTTGCTGGATGCTGAGAAAGTGTTTGACCGGGTGGAGTGAAACTATCTCTTCAAGACCTTAGAGATGTTTAATTTCAGTCCTAAATTTGTTTCATGGGTGAAGTTGATATATACCATGCCAATGGCAGCAGTACGTACTAATAGTAATCTATCCAGCTACTTTGAATTGAAACGTGGTACGAGGTAGGGGTGCCCACTCTCGCCACTCTTATTTGCAATCGCGATTGAACCACTCGCAGTGGCTTTGCGGAATAGTCCAGAAATTAAAGGTATCAACTGGTTTGGCACTGAACATAAGGTTTCCCTATACGCTGATGATACACTTCTTTATATTTCAGATCCCTTGTCTAGTATTCCTGAGTTACTTATTTTACTTCAAAAGTTTGGAGGCATATCTGGCTATAAGGTAAACCTTCAAAAAAGTGAATTGATGCCTGTGACCCCAATAGAGGAGCAGCATATGGGTCCAGTCCCTTTCAAAATCAGTTCTGTCAAATTTAAATACCTTGGTATTTGGATTACTTACAGCCACAAAGATCTCTATAAAGCAAACTATCTGCCTCTCCTGGTGAACCTTAGGAAGGATATTGCTACATGGACATCCCTGCCTCATTTCGCTGGATGCTGAGAAAGCGTTTGACCGGGTGGAGTGGAACTATCTGCCTCTCCTGGTGAATAACCACATTCTGCAGGATCAATGGCCCTCATGCACGAAAATGTTCGTATTTTTATCCTAAATATCTCCTACTTTTGTTCGTATGAAGCGTTTGTACGAACATGCCACGTCAGATTCAACAAAGTCTTCTATCATGAGGAAACGTGTGTAAATGCAGTGCGTATATTTAATGAATCCCACCTGTCCTAAACAGCTGCGCGTGCACGTGTGAAGGTTATTTACATAATTCCCACCCCTCAAAACACCATATAAGGCCACAGCTTCCTGATGTCAGACAGCAGGAAGTGTCCATTCATTCAAACTCGAGAAGTAAAAGGAGGAACTTCACGCGTTCGGAGATCTGCTTTCAAACATGCTGTGGTCAGGCCTCTTCTAAAAAAACCAGGCCTAGATCCTACAGCTCTCTCTAATTTCAGGCCAGTTTCCCATCTGTCATTTCTATCAAAGGTCCTAGAAAAGATTGTTTTTATTCAACTTCAATCTTTTCTAGAACTCAACAACCTGTTTGAAAAATTTCAGTCAGGTTTTCGAGCTCGTCACAGCACTGAATCTGCACTGCTCAAAGTACAGAATGACATTCTTCTGTCTCTGGATGCAAAAAACCCTGCACTGCTGGTGATGTTAGACCTCTCAGCAGCTTTTGACACCGTCGACCATCAGGTACTAATCAACCGCTTGTCTCAGCAGGTTGGTCTCCAGGGAGCTGTGCTTGAGTGGTTCAAATCTTACCTGTCTGGGAGAACTTTCTCTGTCATGATAGGCGATCTGTCCTCCTCTTCATCAACCCCTCTGACCTCCGGCGTACCACAGGGATCTATTCTAGGGCCAGTCCTCTTCTCTCTTTACATGCTGCCATTAGGATCAATCATCACACGTCATAACCTGTCTTTTCACATGTATGCAGACGATTTACAAATCTATCTGCCAGTCACTCCCAACCCCTCACTCAGTTCAAACACTCTTGTCAACTGCTTAAATGACATTAAGCACTGGCTCTCTCAAAACTTCCTCCACCTAAACACAGATAAAACTGAATGCATTTTGTTTGGTGCACCTGATGACACCAGCAACATCCTTCCCTGTCCCAGTGTTGGTTTTCCCCTCCCCCACTTCAACTCGGTGGTCAGAAATCTTGGAGTGCAGTTTGACTCCAATTTAAAGTTTGATAAACAGATCAGTTCTGTTGTCAAGACCAGCTTTTTCCAACTCCGTCTGCTCTCCAAAGTCAAGTCATTTCTTAGTCGTGGTGATCTGGAGAAGGCCATCCATGCCTTTGTGACCTCCAGACTTGACTATTGTAATGCTTTGTATCTTGGCATTAATCAATCCTCCATCTCCCGTTTACAGCTTGTACAGAACTCTGCCGCGCGCTTTTTGACCAACACACGAAAATATGAACACATCACTCCTGTCCTGTCCTCTCTACACTGGCTCCCAGTTCAGTTCAGGATACAGTTCAAGTTGCTGCTGTTTGTTTTCAAAGCTCTGAATGGACTTGCTCCCCTCTACATCTCAGAACTTCTGAAAGCCCATCAGCCTGGCAGGGACTTACGATCTGCCAGTCAACACCTGCTGGAGGTGCCTCGCTCGAGGTACAAGCAATGGGGAGACCGGTCATTTTCTGTTGCCGGCCCAAAAGCCTGGAACAGCCTCCCCCTTGAGCTGCGTGCCACCTCTGATCTGACTCTGTTCAAAACCAAACTGAAGACCCACTTGTTCAAAAAAGCTTTCAGTGTGTAACTTTTATTATTTTGTATTTTAGTATGTAGCATCTTTATTTCAATTGCATTTTTATTTCACTTGTTCAAAAAAGCTTTCTGTGTGTAACTTTTATTACTTGTGTTATTTTAGTATGTAGCATTTTTTATTTCCATTGCCTTCTTTTATCGCTGTGGTTTCTTATTCTATTTTCATTGATCTATTGTTCCCGTTTATTTTTCTTTTTATCCTGTTAAGCACCTTGGTCAATGCAAGGCATTGTGGAAGGTGCTATACAAATAAAGTTTATTATTATTATTATTATTATTATTATCTGCTCTCAGTCGCGCTGTGGCTACCCCCCCACCCCCCACCACCCCCCGCAGGTGTCGGATGGTCAAATATTTTTAATGTTAGTGTAAACAACTGTGTAGTTTCACTTATTCAGAAGAGCCGTGGCGCACCGCTGCCCCCCCACCCCCCGCAAGTGTCGGATGGTCAAATATCTTTAATTTTAGTGTACTGTGTTACATTATAGTTTCACTTATTCAGAAGAGCTGTGGCGCACCGCTACCCCCCACCCCCCCGCAAGTGTCGGATGTGTTTTTGAACAGAAGCATTTTAAAATGTCTCGAAACTACAGTTAACATCATATTAATATTGTAGTGCATATGTTTTGTCTCCCGTGGGTCGTACAGTATCAGAAATCAAGAATAAATGGTTTGATCTGAAAATGGCTTCAAACAAACATCTCGCCGCAGCACGGACAGGAGGTGGTCAGGAGATGGTCAATCCTTGACCACCTCCTGTCATGTT
>JBBPBX010049741.1:13315-25232 GCA_038048925.1 Garcialebias charrua
TGGTTTCGGCTGCCATCAGCCAACTGGTTGATCCACTGTGAGAGGGTGCTATTTATAAGACTGAGCTGAATATAGCAGCTCAGACTGAAGTCTTTCGGACGAAAGATGAAACGTTTCTACATTTTTTTTGCTTTGTTTTATTTTTTGAATGTCCAGAGGACCAGACTTAGCTTTTTTAGATCTATTGACAAGCGTTTTTCTACAAAGTGACAAGGTCCGGGAGAGCCAGCTTGCCCTTCACAGATGCATTCTGGGGGATACGTCATGGATTCCTGGGGCGAATGGAAAGTGATGAGTCTGTCAGTCGTGGAGGATGTCGAAGATATGTATATAATTTGATTTATGATAGCAGGTGCTTTGCTTTTCGGCATATGTGGAGCACCGTCCTATCGGAAAATGAGGACGACTTCAGCGGCGATTAATGCCATGTCAAAGCTCCCGAGTCAAAGTGAGAGTTTGATCCGTGCTGTGACCTCAATAAATCAGCTGCTTTACGAGCTTAACTGGAAGGTGGAGGCGATCTCTGAGAATCGCAGGCCACCTGTAGGGTTTGGGACTCGTCAGCGGGGAGGTGGTCTCAATCTGGATGAGGATCCATAGCTTGGATCAGTGGAAATGTTCCCACAATTGGAACATATTGGATTAGATCGTCCATCTGGACTCAAGGTTGTAGAAAAGTAAACTGTCTGCCTGAAGTAAACAATAATCATGCTTATCTCAAATCTGACTCCCCAAACAGCCTTGGAAGGGCTGACTATCAAATTTCTCCTGGGACATGAGCAACTGAGGAAAAACAACTGCATCTATCGCACCCCCACCCCCTCTCCGGAGAACTCTCTGTGAGCGCTTATCAGAGGTGCTGGCTGGTAACATCAACAGAACTGTTGCTGATCTGAACAAGGCTTATGGACTAATCTCACCGCCTTGACCTCAAATGCATATGTGATTTGTCTTAACTGTGCTTGCTATTAGAGTTTTTTGATGTCTCATATAGTGTCCTAATTGACAAGATGTGAAAGATCTTTTTTGTAATAATCTACCCTCATGGTTTTCTCCTTTTTCATATCTAAGATTATCATTCTGATAAGGGATGAGAGGGCCGGGCGGATTATCTGCTGCAGCTTCACACACTTAGTCCCCCTTCAGGATGACTGTGCGTACATGTTCACGTTGTACCTGGTACAATGTCAATAAAGATACTGTATTCTGATTCTGATAAATGACATGTGAATTTTATTTGTCAATGCATGCATGACTATATATGCTGATGATACAACTATTTAATTCAAGTCAGATTCAATTCAAGAATGCTTTATTAATCCCAGAGGGAAATTAAGTGTTGTCGTAGCTCATCATCCTGGTTCCATTCAAGAGTTGTTATAGATGCTGATAGCTGTGGACAGGAAGGATCTCCTGCAGTATAGCCGAAGGATCTGGCCACAGATACGTATCCATCTACCTGGATCCAGTTTGCTGTCAGCTCCAGCGGGCCTCTAGGTCCTCCTGGGCAGCCGGACTGCCTGAAAGCTCCTAGTCACCACAGACAGACAGATGAAGATGCCAGGGTGTGATCCCAGTCCTCCCATCGTCATGAATCGCGTTTCCCACCACCTCCATGATCTCGGCGGTCAGGTGCTCGAGCAACTCTGCCAGGTTGACTGGAATTAATCCACGGCACCTCCTTTTCAACTGGGATTTGGGGCTGTAGCTGAGGTATCTGAGCTTTTGAGATGTTAATCAGCTGCTCCTGTTGTTAAAAAAACACCTTGTTGCCATGGTTACGCATCATAACAAAAGCCCAAATGTAAAAAGCTTTCAGTAAAAATCCTTCTAGCTGCACAGCATCTGATACCAGAGTAAACAATCATCCAAAAAAAAAAGTCTTCTGATAGTTTGGATCAAGTAAATATGGTATGACAACAAGAGCTACTGTCGATTTCTGAGTGTGTAACGGACAACAATATAATCTGGCGAATGCACATTTTATGTCTCTGGAAATAAGAAAATTAGTTATACAGTCTTTAGTTCTTTGTTAACTTCAATCATGTTCAGCCATTTGGTCAAGTGCTTCAAAAAAACAAACTGCAGGTAGTTCAAATAAAGCTGCAACACCAGCACTCAATGTCATTTTAGAACAAACGTCGACTTTGTGCATCGATGCCTGTCATGGATGAAAGTTTGTGACAGACTAGCATACAGCCTTCTTCTGTCTTTGCTCAATTAAAGTCTGGACTTCACATAAACTGTTCAGCCTTTTCTCACAGCTGTTACCACCTGCAGTAGACGAAGCTTCTGTTGTTACTTTTATATCACCTCTGCCTGGGACTAATGCGCTCAAAACAGCTGTATCGAGCTATTTCTTATTGGAACATCTGTCTTCTGGAATTACATTGATCGCTGATCATGTTAATTTTAAAAATAGTCTTTGAAAAATCTATACAGTAATGGACAATGAAAGGTTGTCCAAGCAGACGTTAATAAATAAATTAAATCGGTCTAAACTAATCAGGTTTAAACTACCGTATTTTCCGCCCTATAAGTCGCAATGTCCAACTTGAACTTAGAAACGCTAAGTCTAAAACCCACAACAAAAAACTAAGCTTAACAACCGTTTAAATTCACGAGATTTAATTTGACCTCGGTTATAAAGTTGAGACCTGTTTTTCTTGTGTGTTGCAGTTTGGAATCTGACGACAAGAGTGTCGAAGCAGTGAAACGTTGTTTCTTTGGTGTTTAGTCATCACTGTTGTCGTTATTTGAGATATCGTATTGGTTTTGAACACTCCAAGCCAAAAGAGGTTTTGTATTAATGTTAGTTAAAGACTGAAATGAATTTAACTATGCCAACATGCAGTTCATTTGTTAAACCTCAATAGTTGAAGAGTCAATGTAGATTAAGGCTACCTTAAGTACCGTAAACTACACTGAACTCGTAAATTCTCGATCGAATCTACTCGAACAATTCTAGAAGTAGTCAAACCAAAGACTACAGATATTTTAAAAGGGAAATTCCAAAACACCTACGTCGTTCGTCTAAAAGGACAACAGACATTTAGACCAAACTATATTTTCTTTTTCTATTTTAGTTTAACCTAAACTAAGTAATGAATGGAGGAATAGTTTGGAAGACGAGGCCTTCGTTACAGAAGCCCTCCTGAACGTTCTATAGGCATAGATCCCTATATCTAATTTTTACAGCAAGACCCACCCTTTAATTGGTAATAGTAGCTGATCTAAATCATGATAGCTTACACACCAGGTGCATATAGGTAAGGCTTAAGTGTTATGTGGCACGCACTGCGGCAATGCGTAAGTCGGACAAGCTATTTGTGCATTTCAGAAAGCAATCTCAGGGTCAATCTTTGACCTCTCAGCACTTATCACATTGGTTGTGTGAAGCCATCTCACTTCGCTACAGCTCTTCCGGCCTGCAGCCTCCTGAAGGAATAAAAGCTCATTCTACTAGAGGGATTTCGGCTTCTGCACGGGGGAGTCTCTGTGTAGGACATCTGCTCTGTTGCGTTGTGGTCATCACCGACCCCCTTCATCCGCTTTTACTTGAGAGATGTCTCCAGCCCTTCATTGACACATTCTGTTCTCAGGGTAGTGGCTGAGTGACTGTTTTTTCGTTCTCAATACACTTATTGATGAATTGACACAGTTTTGTCTCTGTCTTTATTTGATGGTGTTGTTTTCGGTTCAACATTCTTCAATCAGAGATTATTCTTCATTGGTAACATCTCTTGACCTGTTATGAATAAACTTTGTTCAGTTATCATCGGGTGCTGAGGTTTTGCACACCTGTTATGTTTATTGAGGTGTTGGCGGTTGCCAGAGTGTGTTATGGTTTTCAGTCAGACCCAGTGAGGCATGGACCATATCCTGCTCTGCCTGGCGGAGCTACACAAAATAGAACGTTGGTTACATATTGTAACCCCTGATTCTATGAGTGTGGCGTAGCCCTTTAAAACTGGGGCCTCACTGGCTCTCATATGGCTTAAGAAAAAGCCTTGGGAGTCGAGCCTCAGTCCAGGTTGCTTTTTATTGTGGACCGGGCGTGGCCCACCAACAGGTGGGCGTGGACTAGAAGTTTTTCAGTAAATGGCGCGAAGCGCGGGTAAAACCCAATAAGCGTAGCTTTTAAAAGGGCTATGCTACACTCATAGAATCTGGGGTTACAATACGTAACCAACGGTCTACACAAAGATGAGCAGAAACATTGCTATAATCTGGCGTAATGCACATTTGATGTCTCTGGAAATAAGAAAATTAGTAATACGGTCTTTAGTTCTTTGTTAACTTCAATATTGTTCAGCCGTTTGGTCAAGTGCTTCAAAAAAAAACTGCAGGTAGTTCAAATAAAGCTGCAACACCAGCACTCGATGTCATTTTAGAACAAACGACGACTTTGTGCATCGATGCCTGTCATGGATGAAAGTTTGTGACAGACCAGCATGCAGCCTTCTTCTGTCTTTGCACAAAGTCTGGACTTCACTAGCCTGGTTTAAACCAGACCCTTGTCCTTCACTTCGCTTTGGACTAGGGTCTGGCATCTCTGCCATAGACAACGATTTCTCCTGGAGATTTTTGAATGGACCAATCAGAGAACAGGAGGCAGAGTTTTGTTAGTTTAGCCTGGCGAGGTCCAGGCTATCAGATAAATTGCTCAGAAACCACTCGGTGGATATTTTTTCTGCCACCAGTGTGTAATTATATGTCTTTAATTTACTGACTGTTGGCCTAGATGAAACATTTGAGATAAAATTCGATTTTTTATCATTTATTTTCGTAGCGCACCCGAGGCTGTTTGGAAAATATCAAACCGAAACTATTTAATATCCAGCAGATTTGACCATTTCGTGAATTGATTTAGGAACTGTTAAGCTCAGGAACACTTCTGATATAACGTCAGCTATGAAATATATTTTTTCTCAGCAGAGAAATAATAGTTTTTTACCTTGTTTTGATGAAAATTCGTTCGTGGCGGCAGCCATTTTGAATGACGACGTCAGTCGACATCGTTCAAAACTCCGCCTTCTGCTCTCTGATTGCTCAGGAACACTTCTGATATAACGTCAGCTATGAAATATATTTTTTCTCAGCAGAGAAATAATAGTTTTTTACCTTGTTTTATTGAAAATTCCTTCGTGGCGGCAGCCATTTTGAATGACGACGTCAGTCGACGTCGTTCAAAACTCCGCCTTCTGTTCTCTGATTGGTCCGGTCAAAACCTACCGGAGATATCCTTGTCTATGGGACAAGTCCCAGACTGTGCAGTGAAGGGAAATGAGAATTGAGCGGAGCTGTGCAGGAAGGCGAGGGCCAGGCTAGGACTTCACATAAACCGTTCAGCCTTTCTCACAGTTGTTACCACCTGCAGTAGACGTGCTTTTAAATTCAGTGGTGGGATGTAACTAAGTACAAATACTTTGTTACAGTACTTACCGGGTAAGTACATTTTCCATGTATCTGTATACTTTACTTAAGTAGAATTAAATGTGGGTACTTTTATTTTACATGAAGTATCTGTACTTTCTACTACACTTCTTCTTCTTCTTCTTCTTTCGGCTTTTCCCTTTTCAGGGGTCGCCACAGCGAGTCATCCTCCTCCACCTCACTCTGTCCTCTGCATCCTCTGTCCTCACTCCAACTACCTCCATGTCCTCTCTAACTGCATCCATATATCTCCTCTTTGGTCTCCCTCTTTGTCTTTTTCCTGGCAGCTGCATTTCTAACATCCTTCTACCAATATACCCACTGTCCCTCCTCTGGACATGTCCAAACCATCTCAGTCTGGCCTCCCTAACTTTATCTCCCAGTTGTTCAACATGTGCTGTACCTCTGATGATCTCATTCCTGATCTTATCCATCCTTGTCACTCCTAAGGAGAACCTCAGCATCTTCATTTCTGCTACTTCCAGTTCTTTCTCCTGTCTTTTTGTCCATGTCTCTGTCTCCAGACCATACAACATAGCTGGTCTCACCACTGTCTTGTAAACTTTTCCTTTGACCTTTGCTGACACCTTTTTGTCACAAATCACTCCTGAAACTTTTCTCCATCCACTCCATCCTGCCTGGACTCTCTTTTTCACCTCTTTACCACATTCCCCATTTTCCTGGACAGTGGACCCCAAGTACTTGAAGTCCTGCACCTTTGTGACCTCTGCTCCTTGTAGCCTCACTGTTCCACTGGCCTCCCTCTCATTCACACACATGTACTCTGTCTTACTACAGCTGACTTTCATTCCTCTTCTTTCAAGAGCATACCTCCACCTCTCCAAGTTCTCTTCCACCTGTTCCCTGTTCTCACCACAGATCACAATGTCATCTGCAAACATCATAGTCCATGGGGATTCCTGCCTGACCTCATCTGTTAGTCGGTCCATCACCAGAGCAAACAAGAAGGGGCTCAGAGCCGATCCTTGATGCAATCCCACCTCCACCTTGAAGCTATCTGTCACTCCTACAGCACATCTCACCACTGTCCTGCTGTCTTCATACATGTCCTGTACCAGTCTAACATACTTTTCTGCCACTCCAGATTTCCTCATGCAATACCACACCTCCTCTCTTGGCACCCTGTCATATGCTTTTTCTAAATCCACAAACACACAATGGAGTTCTTTCTGACCCTCTCTGTACTTCTCTATCAACATCCTCAAAGCAAAGATGGCATCTGTGGTGCTCTTTCTTGGCATGAAACCATACTGCTGCTCACAGATAGTCACATCTTGTCTAAGTCTTGCTTCCACAACTCTCTCCCAGATCTTCATTGTGTGGCTCATCAACTTAATTCCCCTGTAGTTGCTACAACTCTGTACATCACCCTTGTTCTTAAAAATGGGAACCAGCACACTTCTTCTCCATTCTTCAGGCATTTTCTCACCCTCAAATATTCCATTAAATATTTGAGTCAAAAACCTCACTGCCATCTCTCCAAGACATTTCCAAACCTCCACTGGTATGTCATCAGGTCCTACTGCCTTCCCCTTCTTCATTCTTTTCAGAGCTTTCCGGACTTCACCCTCACTAATCTTTCCCACTTCCTGGTCCACAGTTTCTATGACCTCCACTCTTCTTTCTCTTTCATTCTCTTCATTCATTAGCTCCTCAAAGTAATCCTTCCATCTTCCCATCACACTCTCCTCACTTGTTAGAACATTCCCATTCCCATCTTTAATAAGCCTAACCTGCTGCACATCCTTTCCAGCCTGATCCCTCTGTCTTGCCAATCGGTACAAGTCCTTCTCGCCCTCTTTAGTGTCCAGTCTCCCATACAACTCATTGTACGCCCTCTGCTTTGCCTTAGCTACTTCCCTCTTTGCTCTATGTCCCATCTCCTTATATTCCTGTCTCCTCTCTTCAGTCCTCAGTCAGAGTCAGAGTCAGAGAGTCTTTATTGTCATTTGCACCGCATGTGGTACATGAGATGAAAACGAGATTATGTACACTCACTCTCACTGTCATATTTCTTTTTGGCTAATCTCTTTCTTTGAATGGCGTCCTGCACTTCACTATTCCACCACCAGGTTTCCTTATCATCCATTCTCTGTCCAGATGACACACCAAGTACCTTCCTACCTGTCTCTCTAATTACTGTTGCTGTAGTAGCCCAGTCACTTGGAAGCTCTTTCTTACCACCCAGAGCCTTTAACAGCTCCTCTCTGAATTTCTCACAACATTCTTCCTTCTTTAGCTTCCACCATTTGGTCTTCTTCTCTGGTTTTACTCTTTTTCTCTTCTTCGCAACAACAGTCATTCTACACACAACCATCCGATGCTGTCTGGCCACGCTCTCCCCTGCCACAACCTTACAGTCTCCAATCTCCCTCAGGTTTCCTCTTCTACACAGAATGTAGTCGACCTGTGTACTCCTTCCTCCACTCTTATAGGTCACTCTATGTTCCTCCCTCTTTTGGAAATAGGTATTGACTATAGCCATTTCCATTCTCTTGGCAAAATCCACCACCATCTGTCCTTCCTGGTTTCTTTCCTTGACACCAAACCTACCCATCACTTCCTCATCCTCTGTTTCCTTCACCAACATGTCCATTCAGGTCTGCTCCAATCACCACTCTTTCCTCCCTGGGAATACTCTCTATCACTTCATCCAAATCTTTTCCAAAATTTATCTTTCTCCTCCCCATCACATCCAACCTGTGGATACTTTCTACTACACTACATTTCTATAATGTGTTGAGTTACAAGTCACATTCACGTTGTAGTTTTTTTTTATTTGTCGTTAGTTTGAAAGTAACTGCTGTTGAGAGGGGAGTTGGTCCATTGAATCACTGCAAAGTGGACAGGTAACATTAGACCTGCCTTCAAGAAGAGCTGGACCAGTGATGTATATTCTAGTATATACGGGTATGTCATTGAGCTGGGAGCACCCAGAGCATCACTAACATACCAAAAATTGATTCCATCACAAAGATTCAGAAAAGGATACACAACACCCATGGCCTTATTGAAAGATTGAAATATTATTGAAAGAAATACTGTTCAGTACAGCAGGACAGATTCTCTCTCCCAAAAGAGCCAGACTGGACTCAAAAATCTTTGAAAACCAACTTCTTCTGAACTTGAACAATAAATTCTTGCTGCAATATTAAAATGTGTCAGTTCATAGATGTTAGGAGACAAGAGATGTCTCAACACTCCGGTCCAAGTTTTGAAAATGGTGTCAGGAAGTTAAAATATTGTTCACTATTGACCCATTACAAGGTTGACTAGACTGTATTTTAACTAGAGTTGATGACAAACTGGAGTTGAAATGATCAGATATTCCTTTGTTTGGTATAATGCTAGTTTTTTCAGGCAGAAAACTTTAACTTAAATGTTTTACTGCAATTAAAATGACACATTGGTTTTACTTTGTGTTAAATAAAAACTTTCAAAAGTATAATCATTCCTTATTCTTCTTCTTGTGCATAATGACATTTAACTCTGCAGGTCATCCCTGAAATACTGATGCACAAAATCACAAGTCCAAGTGTGAACTGTGTCACAGAGTAAACAATAAAAACATGTATTATCTGCAGGATTGTTCATTAAAACAACACTATTAATGTATTACAGAAAATATACATACATTACGCACACTTAATGATATTGTAGACCATTGAATTATGTAATACACTCAGCAAGTACTTTTACTTTAATACTTTAAGTATTTTTAAAAGCAAGTACTTATTTACTTTTACTTACGTAAAAATCTTAATATACTTCTAATTGTACTGGAGTATATTTTTGTCTTGTTTATTTGTACTTTTACTTAAGTACAGTGTTTGAGTACTTTCCCCACCACTGCTTTTAATACTAGACGAGCTTCTGTTTTTACTTTTATATCACCTCTGAACTAATGTGCTCCAAACAACAGCTGTATCGAGTTATTTCTTATGGGAACATCCTCCATCCATCCATTTTCTTCCGCTTATCCGGGGTCGGGTCGCGGGGGTAGCAGCCTAAGTAGGGAGGCCCAGACTTCCCTCTCCCCAGCCACTTGGAGCAGCTCCTCTGGGGGAATCCCAAGGCGTTCCCAGGCCAGCCGAGAAACATAGTCCCTCCAGCGTGTCCTGGGTCTTCCTCTGGGTCTCCTCCCGGTGGGACATGCCCGGAACACCTCACCAGGGAGGCGTCCAGGAGGCATCCTAACCAGATGCCCGAGCCACCTCAACTGGCTCCTCTCGATGTGGAGAAGCAGCGGCTCTACTCCGAGTCCCTCCCGGATGACTGAGCTTCTCACCCTATCTCTAAGGGAGAGTCCAGACACCCTGCGGAGAAAACTCATTTCAGCCGCTTGTATCCGAGATCTCGTTCTTTCGGTCACAACCCAAAGCTCATGACCATAGATGAGGGTGGGAACGTAGATCGATCGGTAAATTGAGAGCTTTGCCTTTTGACTCAGCTCTCTCTTCACCACGACAGACCGGTACAGCGCCCGCTTCACTGCGGACGCTGCACCTATCCGCCTATCGATCTCACGCTCCAGTTTTCCCTCATTCGTGAACAAGATCCCGAGATACTTAAACTCCTCCACTTGGGAACATCCTGTCTTCTGGAATTACATTGATCGCTGATCATGTTCATTTTTAAAAAATCTTTAAAAAATCTATAATGGACAATTACATAAAACTGATGAAATCATAAATTTATAATAGAAATCAAGATAGTTTTTGTGAAATGTTTTTGTGTGGACCCCATGAATACTGTAGTCTCTACTACAATAGAAACTGATGTGGATCCTTAAATGAACAAATCACTCAAATATTTCTTCTCTCCTAGAATCATTTTCTCAGTTTTTCTATACTTTCAATATTCAGAGCTTTGTTTGTACGTTGTCATCTTCTTTAAATTTCAGAATTACTTTAAAGTCCTCTTGAACAATCTTCTTGCGGACTACAGGTGTCCCTTCATCTGAACGGTTTTCTTCCAGACAGAAAACAAATCACACGTGATCAGGTGTCAAATGAAGTTTAATACAATCTCAGAAGAACAACATGAAAATATTCCATCACATCTACAGCTTCATGTTTGTTATGAACCCAAATACATCTCCAACTTCCTGTTTCACATCACTGAGGTTCAAACTGATCAAACAGGTTGAACTTTAGGAAGAACATCAGAGCTGCTGTTGGACCACTGAGACCTTCTCTGCTCGTATTTTTACTTCATGTGAAGTGTAAATGAACAGAAACATCTTGTCAGTGAAGGTGTGTGTGAAGGTGTGTATGTGTGTGTTTGTATCAGGATCAGAGAACGACAGCTTTCCTCCGTTCCAGTCCAGATTCATTCTGATCCTCTGGAACTTTTTATGAACTGGGAGAACTTCCTCAGGACCTGCTGGTGCCTTTGCTGTGTATTCACCTAGATCGAACTGCAATCTCCATAATTCAGACCATATGATTCCCTTCCTCTGGACTGACTCTTCTAACACACCAAGTGTCCAGAATTCAGTGTCTCCAACTTCAACAACCCAGCTGTGATCTCCTGAGTTAAAACCCTCAGAACTCAAAACAGAACTCCATATTCTTGATCTCTCAGGATTATCAGGAAGCTGCTGTATGTCTCCGCGTGTCCCACTGGTCAGATCTTCAGACAGGATGAGTGTTAGACCAGCAGTGTTTGGGTCCAGAATGATGGGGGTGTAGGAGACCATGTCCTTCATGTTGTTCCAGATGTTGAAGGCCAGGTTGCCCAGGTGTTTGGCCTGGTCTATCAGAGCTCCTGAGGGCAGCTGTGGATCCTCCAGCAGGGGGCAGCGCTGGACTCTTTCCACTGCAGCCTTGTAGTTGTGCAGGAAGGAGACATCTTCAGCTCTCAGCTCCTCCTCTGTGGCTCTGACTGTGTCTGAAAGAGCTGCCATCTCTCTGCTCAGAGCCTCCATCTTCTCCTTCATCATCCTACTCTTCTGCTCCTCTTCCTCCCTCAGAGCAGCCAGCCTGGCCTCCTCTTCCTCTGTTAGAAACTGGTGAAGCTTCTTAAACTGCTTCTTAATCTGCCTCTCTGTGAGTCGAGCCTGGACCTTCACATGTTTTGCTGTCTGATCAAACTCAGACTGAACTTTCTTCTGGACCTCCAGCTTCTCCTTCAGTGGTTTCAGGGATCTCATCAGATCCTCTCTGTGTTCCTCTGCAGCTTCATTGATGGGTCTGAATCTGTGGTCGGTGTGTTTCTTTGAGTCTCTGCAGACGACACAAACTGGTTCCTGATGGTCCAGACAGAAGAGCCTGAGTTTCTCAGAGTGCAGACTGCAGAGAGCCTCTGAAAGTCTCTGACGTTTCTCCTGTAAGAAGGACTCACAGAGGTTCTTCAGAGCCAGATTACAGGCTGGAGCCACATTTGAAGATCTCTTCCTACAAACAGGACACTCATGTGTTGGTTTCTGTCTCCACCAGTTCTCCAGACAGACTTTACA